>PVKS010019128.1:0-38860 GCA_004027875.1 Aplodontia rufa
TTTTTTTTTTTTTTTTAAAGAGAGAGGGGCAATGAGAGAGACAGAGAAAGAGAGAAACAACTTTATTGAGTTTTTCACATGGCCTTAGTTGCTCCAACACTCAGTTGTGTACGTGGTGCTGGGGTTTGAACCCGGGTCCTCGTGCTTGCCAAGCAAGCGCCGAAACCACTGAGCCACCGCTCCAGCCCAGAAACAGCTTTATTAGTTTTTCACATGGCCTTAGTTGCTCCAACACTTAGTTGTGTATATGGTGCTGGGGTTTGAACCCGGGTCCTCGTGCTTGCCAGGCAAGCACCGAAACCGCTGAGCCACCACTCCAGCCCCACAAGTTTTTATTTAGTTTTTCATGTAGCTTTTATTGCTCTGAGACTTCATTGTGTATGTGGTGCTGGGGTTCGAACTCGCATACACGCGTATGCTGGGGAAGCTCCATAACCGCAGAGCCCCCACTCCAGCTCCTATTTGCATATTCTTATTGCTGTTTTCGAGCACAGATTATTGGGACTGATTTATTTTTTAATTAATTAATTTTTTTTATTGCAGTATTAGGATCAAACCCAGAGCCTTGCCCACGCTAGGCAAGTGCTCTATTACTAAGCTACATCCATAGCCTTTTTAAAAAATTTGAGACAGGGTCTTGCTAAGTTGCCCAGGTTGGCCTGGAATTTGTGATCCTCCTGCTTAAGACTCCTGAGTTGCTGGGATTACAGGCATGTGCCACCACACCCAGCTGGGACTGGTTCTTAAAGACTTCTTATCATTGCATAATTTGGAGCAAAAACATATTGTGCATTTACTAGATGTACTGGCTCTGGAGATGGAAGACCCTCCTGGAACAAGACTCCCACTAAAGACAGAGTGCTGTGGGAGCACACAGGCCAGATGCCTGGCACAGTGGTGTTAGGGAGGTGGAATGGTGGGAGAGACAACTTTGGTTTTGTCTTTGGTGGTCTGATGCTAAAAATGACCTGAGCTTTCCTGCTTGGGGTGCCCATCTACCCTGGCTCTCTTTCTTTCTTTCTTTTTTTTTACTGTTTTTTACACTGGCTTTTTATCATCTCTACATATATAGGTATACTCATCCACTCATTTGTGCAGTAAACATCTTTTCAGCACTTACTGTATGCTGGACACTGCACAGACACAGGTATGAAATGATCATACTCTGGGGACATAAGTGTTGTGTTGCCAGCACATCCCACATTCAGGATTTTCCTTAATAGTCCTCATTTCTTTGTTTATTTTTGGTACTGGGGATTAAACCCAGGGGCACTCTACCTCTGAGCTGCATCCCCAACCCTTTTTATTTTATTTTGATACAGGTGTCAATAAGTTGCTGAGGCTGGTCTCAAACTTGTGATCCTCCTTCCTGGGCCTCTTGAGTTACTGGGGTTATAGGTGTGTGCCGCCACGCTCAGCAAACAGACTTTGTTTCATATACCTATTTTCTATATTTTTCTCATCAGACATACCCAAATCACTGGGATTACAAGTGTGTGCCATTGCCCCCAGCCAGATTTTGTTTTAAGAAATACATTTACTGGGCTGGTGCAGTGGCTCAGCAGTTTTGGCACTTGCCTTTAATGCTCAGGGGTGTGGGCTCAGACCCTGGCACCATAATGAAGTGTCAGTGAAATGAAAGCCAAATAAAAAAAAAAAAACTAAAAAAAATTGATTCTCTATCTCTCCCTCTTTTTCTCACTGTCCCTCTCTCTTTAAAAAAGAAAAGAAAAGAAATACATTTACTACAAGCTGGGCATGGTAGTGAACTCCTGCAATCCCAAGTGACTCAGGAGACTGAAGCCAGCCTCAGCAATTTAGGCCTTAGGCAATTTAGAGAGACCCTGTCTCAAAATAAAATAGAAAAAAGAATGAGGATATGGCTCAGTGGTTAAGCAATACTACTCAAAAGAAAGAAAGAAAGAAAAAGAAATTTACTACAGCTATAAAAGAGGTCTTTTCAAGATGGTATGTCAATTGAGAGTAAAGAGTGACAGGCTGGGGAGGTGACATTGGAACGGATCATGAACGGATCATGAAGGGTGAGTGTGTTTGCTGAGGGTAGAAATGGAGAATAAGGGGGCTGGAGCGGTGGCTCGGCAGTTACGGAGCTTGCCCTGTATGCACAAGTACACGGGTTCAAACCCCAGCACCACATACACAACTAAGTGTCAGAGCAATGAAAGCCATGTGAAAAACTCAATAAAAATTGATTCTCTCTCTCTCTCTCTCTCTCTCTCCCCTCTCTTAAAAAAAAAAAGAAAAAGAAATGAAATGGAGAATAAGGTTTTCTAGGCTGGGAGAGGACTATGTGCCAGGAGGAAGCAGTGGAAATAAACAGAGCACCTGGTGGGCAGTGGGGCCAGAGGGTACAGTGGAGGCCACGACTGGATGCAGGTCTAGAGGTGGACCCATCAGAAAAACAGGCAAAGCACAAGTTCCCAGATTTTAGAAAGCTTAGGCAAGGTCATGTCCAGGTCCTCTGGGATCAGCTATCCCACCAGTGATGCTGGGAGGAGGTGTAAGGGATTGGATCAGGAGCTGTGGGTGTGAAGTAGGTGTGTCAAGGACCCACCTAAACTTTCTCTGCTGAGGCTTCCAAGAAGCTGTCAGTCATCAGGAAACTGACCCTCAGACCATCCTGTCTGCTGCCTGAGAACCAGAGTCATGACTTAGCAAGCCTAACTCAGAGGAGAATGGATAGAGCTGAGCACCAGGTGGCAGGAACCATGTCTTGCTCATCAGTCTCCCTTATAGTGCCTAACACAGAACATGCATGGGCCAGCAGGAAGGCAAGGGGGTGGTAGTGTTGTTGGGTCCTGTCCCTTACCCTGGTCCTGACCTTGGGAGCAGTCCTGGGATCTCCACAAAGTCACTTAATAACTAAGATCTTGGGCCCAGCTTAAACCTGGCCATGGCCCTCCACAGGTCTAGAGTGAGACCAAGTAAGTCAGAGGACTCTGGGACAACGGAACCTTCTCCTCATCCTCAGACCTGATTGGTGTTCTTGGGAGCTCAGAGCCCCAGACCTTCACCTTGATCTATATACAGGCTCAGAGCCCCTGTCAAGTCCCCTTCCAGACTTTGGGACTTTGGGCTCAAGAGTCAACAGTTAATTCCATTATATGGAATTACGGCATTATGACAAGATGCATAATGTAAAAGTAGAAGACACTGTCTCCTGGTTTTGGTGCTGGGGATTGAAATAAGCTTTACCACTGAACAACGCCCCAGCCTGACATTGTCTCATTCCTTCATTCTGCATTCCCCAGATTAGAACTGTGTTTCCAAACTTAAGAGAACAGAAGAACCATCCAGAGAGCTTGTAAGGGAAGCAGATTTCTGGCCTCTGTCCCCAATACCCTGACTTAGTAGATCTGTGGTGAGGCCCAAGAGCTGACTTGTTGACAAGTTCTAGGCACCCTGATGATTCCTATATTCTCATATCTGAGAAACACCATTCTATGATGTCACTTGGGTCCCCAGAGCTTCAGTGTAAACATTTTTTTGACCAAAAACCACTGAATAAAATGTTTCCATCTGGTCTTTGTTTCTCCAACAGTTGTGTATATGGTGCTGGGGTTTGAACCCAGGTCCTCACGTATGCCAGCAAGCACTCCAAGTGCTGAGCCCCACTGAAGAAAATTAGCACTGTGGTCTAGGATATACTTATTTATAAATACCTGAAACAAAATTCTCATGCAGCAGTGTTGACCCTAACCCAGTCATGGACGGTGGTTTCTGTTCTGCTGTGCTGCCATTCAGTGGTCTGGTTGGACCTCAGAGTCAGCTGGGGTGGGGCACATTTTTGTTTTCCTGAGAAATTCAACAGATCAGAAATTCAACAGATGGGGTGCAAGCATCCATAGTTTCTAAGTCTCCCCCAGGTGATTCCAACCTGCAACCAAGGTCTAGATCAGCAGCTGTCAAAGTAAGGTCCCCAGGTCGGTGGTATTGGTGTCACCTGAGAGCTTGTTAGAAAGGTGTGTGTTGCGGGCCCAGCTCCAGACCTACTGAATCAGAACCCTGGTTATGGGGACCCACATGTCCTTACTATTTTCTTAAATTTTTTTTGGCGGACCTGGGAATTGAACCTAGGGCTTCACACACACTAGGCAAGTGCTCTACCACTGAGCTACATCCTAGCCCCAGCTGTCCCTTTTTTGTTTTTGTTTGTTTGTGTGTTTGTTTTGGTACCAGAGATTGAATCCAGGGCACTTAACCACTGAGCCACATCACTAGCCCCCTTATAATTTTTTTTTAATTTTTATTTTGAGAAAGGTCTCATTAAGGTGTTTAGCGCCTTGCTAAGTTGCTGAGCCTGGCTTAACTTGAGATCCTCCTGCCTCAGTCTCCTGAGTTGCTGGGATGATAGGTGTGTGCCATGCCCCTGGCCCCAGCCATCATTATTTTCACAAATCATACGCTCATTTATAGTGTGGGGGTATTACAGAGGACACATGAGATTGAGGAACAAATGAAGTAGGGGAGATCCTTGACTAGGATCCAGCTTAACTTACTCTGTCAATATATGCATGAATATGAAATGACGATTCCCTCCAATATGTAAGACAATGTCAAACAAACAAAAAAAACCAAAAACACAAATCCTCCATGGTCGGTGCCAACAGATCTATAACCACTGAACTACACTGATTTCTTGACTCACGAGTGAACATGACCTACAGCCTCAAGTGAGGTATTACAGTCAGTGCCAGTCCTAGAAGCTCTGTACGTCTCTTCCCTTTTTAATGACAGTTTCTAATCCATCATCCCCTTTTGAAGTTGGCTACGGGGACCTTTATCCTAGCCATTATGTGGATCCCTAAAGAGCTTCCTGGATTCCTATGGGCTCTCTCCTTTACAGTTGACTCATTTCCCCTTGCATACAGGTCTTCTTGGGAAAGGGCAGAGTGGCAACAAGGGGCAGTCACTAGACTCTTGGGGCTGAACCAGGCCAGAGAAGGGGTGGGGCAACTGAGCACGGAGCACTTCCTGTGGCTTCTCTAGCTCACCCCTGTTGGTCTGCAAGGCCCCTGTCCCAGTCAGCACCACTACTGTGGTTTCCTGTTCACAGCTGCTTGCACAGGAGCCACTCTCCTGTCCCAGCCAGCTTATGGGGGTGTGTGACTTCTGCTGCTGGTGACTTCTAACCTCCTGACCTGCAGTGCAGCCCATTGGCCTCCCCCAACCTACTATGTCGTGCAGTCTGGGGTTCCAAGTTTCGACTTAGTCCACTCCTTCATGAAGCCTTTCTTGATTGCTCCAGTTGGCCATCTCTCCTCTGCTCTCCTAACCTGTCTCCATGTCAGTATGGCCTTGGACAGGCTGGGCAAAGCTGGGCTCAGGAAGTCTTGGCTGACTGAGTTAATGGCAAGGAGTAGGGTCTCTGTGGGGTGCTCCTTCTCAGGGTGGTAGGGCTGGAGCTGTTTACCCACCTCTCCTGGTCTGGCTCTCGCGGATGAGGAAGGCCCCACCAGGGTTCCCAGGCAACAACAGCAGTTCCTCAGCTTTTTCCCGGCTTAGACCCTCATACAGCCACCTAGAGGAGGAACAGCAAGAAAAGGGACAGTGGTTCTGGGGGTGGGGTCTGCCAAGATTTTACTGGAACCTCTCCACTGCTCAGTGTGACTTTGACATGGCCCTCCCTCCCTTGCTCTCTGGGCCTCATGGTTCTCTGTGCCAATGAAGGGTAGACCTCAGGGGCTCAGAGGTCCCTTCCAGCTTTGTCCTCCTAGTCCTAGCTACAGGATGACAACCTCATGGGGTAATCCAGTATTTTTTTGCCTACAGACCTCACTTCCAAGTGGTCTGGAAGGGCCACTAGGGTGATCCCAGCCTCTGTCCTACCACTGTCCAATCCCCCAGCACCCTTATCTGTCCTCTTGCCTTTCCAAGCCTCCTTCTTCCTAAGAACTGCCCCCATTTTCTTGCCTCAAGACATTTACCCAGACTGTGCATCTCTCACATGTGCCTCTCACACTCTGCACTCTAGATCCGGGCCACTCTCCAAAGCCCAGACCAAGACATCTCCTCTGTGGGGCCTTTGCAAGCCCCCTCCCCAGGCTCCTAAGCCTCACAGGCCAATGGGTACTAGAGTTGGTCGCTGTCTGCTCTTCCAGAGAGCAGGACCTGGGCCTGATTCTCCCCACTCCCCAGCTTTGCCCAGTGCTAGGCTGGGGGTGGCCATAAAGGTGACCACTTGTGGGAAGAGAAAGCAGGAGGTCCCTAAGGCAGGCCACCAGCGGGGTGAGCCCTTACCCATGGGAGACTTTGGCCACGTGTATGCTGGGGATGCTGTACTCTTTCCCTGAGACTTCTGACAGCACCTTCCACCAGTCTCCATCCCTGCAGAGAGAAAGCAGAGGGGGCACCTCTTTCAGAAGAGCCAAGACCGTGAGAACTTCCCATTTGGGGTTCACAAGAATCCTCTCAGGCTGACTCCTGGAGCCACCTGGTTCCCAACCTTTCTTGCACCAGCCAGTCCAAGCCACTCCTGAACCAAGGCAGTTAGCAGATGGTGTGATCCAAGGATCACTGTTACAAGGCCCCAACCCCACTGTCTCTCCCAGTAGATGGGTCAAGCTGCTTAAAACCCACCACAGGGCCACGATCACATGCGAGTGCTTCAGAACAGGCCTTGGGTGAAGCGTCCCTTCTCCCGTTAGTGCATCCTCAGGTGCTCAGTGCCCATGGACTTACTCAGAGATGATGGTCAATGGCTCTCCTAGTCTCAGAGACAGCTCAGCCTGCCCGCCTGCCGGGAAACTGCCCAGGGCCACGGCTGTGGCCTTGCTCCTCTCTGGATGGAGGACAGAGAGTCACCCTCTTGGTCAGCCTTCCCTCCAGACATGAGGTCTAGTGAGGTCTGGTCTGGGCCCAGTTCCCCTCATTCACCCTCCTAATAGACACCATGTAGTGCGGCAACCCGGAATCTGAATGAGCCCAGGGGATGCCGGATAGCTCCTGGGGCCCTCATGGAGGCCTCAAGCTCATGTGGCAAGAGGTGTAGGGCTCCTGGTTAGGTCTTCCTTTCATGTACAACTCTTCACAGAGATTTTGATGAAGAAATTCTGTGGCCAGAAACTCACATCCCACTACTGGGCTTGAGACACAGCTCAGTAGTAGCATGCTTGTCTAGCATATAGAGGGTCCTGGGTTTGATCCCCAGCACAAACGAAACAAAAAACAAAAGCAAAACCGCTAGAAGCTCTACGCAGGTATTAGTGTGGCCTCAGCTTCTGGAAGGCGCTAATGGGGTGGGTACTGTGTGCCCTAGTGGAAACTCAGGAAAGGCTAGCAGCTGGGCCTGGGTCTCCGGGGCCCTGGGGTAGGTAGGCATGGAGCTCGGTGCTAGGAGTGTTGGCACTCAGCACTGCTGGGAGGCAGGAGAGGAGGATGGGGAAGCCCCTGGGGGCCCTGGGCTCCCCTTACTCCTGGTCCTGTTTTCCCTGTTCAGGCTTTGTGGAAGGGCCTGGAACATCACAGCTATGAACAGGCTTCGTATCTAGAGTGCTGTGCTGTAGGGCCAGAGCAGTGGGAGGAGGTCTGTGCTTCCCCCTGAGAAGAGATGCCACCCCAGGCCCTATTCCAGACCTGGACCAGAGCAGGTACCATGCTAGAGTGGGGGCCCTCAAGGATCCAGGCCTCCTCACTGCTCCAACTCTCTGAGCACCTGCTATGTCAGGCCCAGTAAAGGCCTTCACGGACTTCACCATGGCCCTGGAGTGGTCCTCTCTATTCACCCCACTGTGCAGTGAGGTCCTGAAGCTCTGATAGACACTTGGTGGAGAAATGTGGGTATAAACGCTAACCACACCACCCTGTTTCATAAGCCCAGGTGGCAGGAGATGGGATTGGGTAGCAGTTTACCTCTTAGGAAGGACTCCATGTCCTGGGGAGGTTGAGATCTATACAAGGGAGTAACTGGCCTTTGTTATGGAGCCAGACAGAGGGAGATTAAGCCCTCAGCCATGCTGGGAATGGTTCTGAGATGTGGTGGTCTCAGGGATCAGCCTATACAGTCTAACAAGCCCCCCTATGCATGAAGGGACTTCTAAGTCCAAAAAACCTGCCTTCAGTGGCTGCTGGAATTCTTTTCGTTTGCACCCTACCCTCCTGATCCTTTCTAGGAAGGGTCCCTGAAAGACTCCTTAGCACCTAAATGCATTAAGCTATTAGAGCAGTGAAGGTCAGCAAGAAGGGTTCATGAGTCCCCTAAATGTTCCTGGAGGAGTAAGGGCTCAGAGGACTCTGAAATGCCTTCTAGATGGAGTTGGTCCAGAGTGGGGAAGGCAGACACAGATGGACAGACAAGGACCCAGGGATTGGGAGGGGCTAAAGGGTCTCTGCCATGGGGGAGCGTGGGAGGAGTGAGATTGATTCCAGAAATGAACATTTTCCCACAAGTCCTCCAGACTCCCATGGGGATTCCTACATGGGGCACAACCTCTGAATCTTTTTTGCGGCACAAGGCCTGGCCAGCCCATGGTACAGGATTCCTGACACTTGAGTAAACAATTCAAGTCTTATGGCAGTCAATCTCCACATGAGTGGAACAAAGAGGGCCAGGAGGGCCTTTTCCTCTCTGGAAACTCTGGCCTGTACCTCACAATGGCCCCCACTCAGACTGGTTGACTCGCCCTCACCTTTCACCTCCTCAGAATGCCTGCCCTGACTGGGCCCTCCACACACAATCTCACAGTCCCTCTGCACATGCAGTTGCCAAATCTAAGGCAAAACAACTGTCAGTTGTTATTGGTTTTGCATTTATCTCCAGGGCTTAACTGTCCCCAAAGATAGAGACTATGCCTGCCTTGTCCAGTGCTGTGTCCTCCAGTTCTGTCTGGCACAGGCCTATTTTGTGGTAGAGCCTCAGCAGGCTTAAGATGGAGGCAAGGCTGATGGACAGAGCTCCTGGAGAGGGCTGCCCCAAACACACACTCCTGCTGGGACAGGGGCAGATCTACTGAGAGAGGCCCGGCTACCCACCCTTCCTTCTTTCTGTTCCTTCTTCCTTCCCTGGAGAAATTCTTATGTGGGGGACAGTTTAGCTCCCCTAGGGCCCCACAGGCAGGCAGGGCCCCTGGTACAACAGGATGGTCACCACCCTCAGCAGCCCTGCACATGACTCAGATTGGGACAGCTGCCTGTGGTTAGGCTCAAAGGAAACCAAGGTGGAGGTCCGTGTGGTTTCCAGGTCTCTTCTTGCAGTGCTTCTCCGTACAGCAGGGCAGGTGGCTATAAGGAAGAAGCTTCTGCCTTATCACGAGACCTGTGGGACCCAGGGGGCCAAGGCCTGGGCACCTGGGGGAGGCGGCTATTCAGCAAATAAGGGACTTAGGCAGAGAGGGAAGGAAGCCCTGCCACCATAGGGGAATTTTTGGGTTGGGGATGGCACCTACCCACACCTTGGCTTTTCAGACTCAAGTCCACCTTAATTGCCCACATCCTCCTAGAAGCACTGCTTGACTTGGAGTGATCTTATCTGTAATGGTTAATTTTATGGGTCGTTGTGGCTTGGTCACAATATCTAGATAATATTTGGTCAAACATCAGGTTAAATGTTGCTGTGAAGATTTTTTTGAGAAAAACATTTAAATTGGTAGGCTAAGAAGCAGATGACCATGGGTGGACCTCGCTCAATCAATAAAGGCCTTATAGGAAGATTCCTGATGTTTTTTGAGGAAGAGGAAATTCTGCCTGAATATTGACGTTGGGCTCAGGACCGCAGCGCCAACTCTCCTCAGGTCTGCAGCCTGGCAAACTTCAGATTTGACAAGTCCCACGCATGTGTGAGCTGATTCCGTACAATAGATCTTTCTCTTTCTCTTATCTATACTCTACACACATACACACACACACACACATACACACACACTTTGTTCTCTTTCTCTGCAGGACTCTAATTTTATTTTTTTGGTATTGAGGATGGAACCCAGGGCTTTGTTTTTTTTTTTTTTTTGAACCCAGGGCTTTGAACATGCTAGGCAGGCACTCTTCCACTGAGCTATCTCCCAGCCTCTAATATCTTATCCAACCTCCAAATCAGAATTGATTTGAGAAAGGATTTATGGGATGTTTTAAAGAACAAGAAATAGAGCAGGAGCCATGGTTTTGATATGAAAATTAGAATTTCTAGGATATTTATATTGTCCAATTGTCATAAAAACTGGGATTTTTAGTCCAGACTCTTAGAAGATCATGCTAATGGGCTTAGCATATGCATTGTAGGCACTATTTTTTTTCACCATTAAGAGAGCCCTGATTTTGCATCAAGCATTTCACAGTTCTTCTCAGGTCCAGGAGAACTTTCTGCAATGATGGAAGTATTCTGTAATTCTGTGCTTTCCAATCAGGTCCACTAGCTATGTGGTTACTGAGCACTTGAAATGTGGCTGGTGTCACTGAGGAACTGAATTACTTTTTTTCCAGAGCTGGGAATCTAACCCAGGCCTTGTGCATGCTAGACATGAGCTCCATCACTGAGCTATACTCTCATATTGTCTCATTTATCTGGTTGTTTAATGTTCCTATCACTAATATAAGCTCCACAGGAGCAGGGCCCCCACCTAAGAAGGACCTGGTACACAGTAAGGCACCAGGTTACTGGTTGGGAAGGCACAGAGGTGGTGGATTATGGGAGCCTTGCTGCCCCACATTCTGAAACCTACCTGCCTGCATGGGCACAGGTCCTGGGCCTGGGACAGAAGCGCTTGAGCTTGGGCTTGGCAGGGCTTTCCTTTTGCTGGGCAGACTTCCCATCATTCCTCAGCAGAACTGTTAGAAATACACCACCGAGAGAAATCTGAAAGAGAAGCTGCCATGGAGACAGGGCTGTGGCTCTCACTCTGGCCCCCTGCTGGCCCTGAAGATCTCCTGGAGAGCTCAGGGAATGGCTCCTCCTCAGGACCAGGCCCCAGCCTGGCTCCAGGAGACTCTAGGCTGCCTGCAAATTGCAAAGGCTGCTTTCTCTGCAACCCTCCTTTCTATGCTGCAGCCAGGCTCAGTTCTTTGTTTTTAAAGCTTCCATGGGCTGGCCTGCCCTTTCTTCCCCTTTGGGCCTATCTGGATCCCACCCTTTCCCAGGATGCTCTCCCTGAATCCTCAACTTTCACTGATCCTCCCTTGAATTCCTGTGGCCCATTTGGAACCACTTCTCAGACTGGGGCTCAGGTTTCACTACTGGGTGGCAGGGAAAAGTATCAGGACAGTGAGTTCACTCCAGGCAGGCCAGAAGTCATGGCTAGGGTCAGAGGTGGGCAAAGGCCATCAGAGGGGGGTTGGGACTAGTGTCAACACAAGCGGAGCTTAGGGCTGGAGTGGTGGCTCAGCACTTGATGCGGGTTCAAACCCCAGCACCACGTACAAAACAGTGTCGAAGCAATGAAAGCCACATGAAAAACTAAATAAAATTTGATTCTGTATTTCTGTGTCTTGCTTTCCCTCTCTCTTTTAAAAAAACAAAACAAAATAAAACAAAAAAATAAACAGAGCTTGGGGCTGGAGTGATGGCCCAGTGGTTAGAGTGCTTGCCTGGCATGTGCGAGGACCCGGGTCCAACAGTTGTGTATGACACAAGGGCCAGATGAAAAAATAAACAATTCTCTCTTTCTCTCTTAAAAAAAAAAAAAAAAAGAACGGAGCTGACAGTGAACATGCTATTTTTGGTGTCACAGGGCAAAGAAAGAGGCAGGGAGGCTGTATGACAGTGAGGATGGCTGTCAGGCTACTTCCCCTCCTGGTGCCTCTTTTTCCGCATCTGAAGAACAAGGATAGCAACACCCAACATATGGTCCTAGAGATAATTCCCTGAAAAACCTATGCAAAGCCTACATACATTTCTTTTCTCCTGTCCTGAATGTCACTTCTCAGAGGCCCCCTCTCTGGAGTGTGTCATTTTCTCTAGCTTCCTGTTGTGTTCCTTATGAAGTTATTTTATTATTTTTTTTGTGGTGCTGGGGTTCAAACCTAAGGCCTCACGCATGCCAGGCAAGCTCCCTACCACTGAGCCACATCCCCAGCCCATATTCATTTATTCAAGTGCTTCACCTGCCGTTATCCTACAGTTCCCCGATCCTTTCCTCAGCATTTAGTGAGGCTCCACAGAAGGCACTCCACACAAATTAACTGAAAGAATAGAAGTGATTATTAGTTTTTTGGACAGGTGTCTTGCCCTTGGAGTAAAGCCCCAGGTTTCTAGAGTAATGCCAATCTTCTCAAACACCGGATCCAAGTTCTGGGGGTTGCAGAGCTGGGTTCTGTGTTTCTTTTCAGATGGTTTAATGCTTTTCAGTAGAGACAAGGCATAATTATGCCAATCTGGTTCCCTTTGGCTGGTGTTCAGTGTTTCTCCACTGTGCGTCTAGGCACAAGCGCCATGGCGGGGGGCCAAGGAGGGGAAGTCACCCTCCTTTTATCTTGGAGGAACTGACAAAAGAATGGTGTGGTGATGTAGTGGTCACCTTCCTTGCTTTTGAACTCCACACGGCCTAGAGGAGGATCATGTACGTCACTACCATGGGATGGCTTCTGTGGCCTCCTGGGCCAGTCCTCTGAGAGGTAAAGATGCTGCTTTGGAGGATGGAATACTCTGTGCCAGGTCCCTGCCCCCTGTTCTTCAGTCTCACGTCATCAATGGGAATAACAATACCTGTCTGCTGTCACCTCTCCACGGGGAGTGAGGGCATCATTTCAGTTTGGCATGTGATGTTCCTGCCGCCCCCAACCTGTCCTTGTCCCTTGGGTATGAGGTATAGGCCACCTGCCTATGCTAGTATGGATGACTAACTTAGACCTGCCTGGTCTGAGCAGTGTGACCTCAGACAAGCGTGAGCTTTCTGAGTCTCACATGCGAATTAGGGATCAGAATACTGACTCCACGGGGTTGTGGGGAGAAGTGGAGGACCTTGGGGGTGGAGCAGGTTTCAGTAGGCTTAGTTTCCTTGCCCCTCCTTCAGCAAGACCACAGCCATCAACTGCAGTAAACCCAAACCCAGAGTCGACTTCTTAGCAGGCAGGGCTGGGGGATGGGCTCCAGGGCAACAGGGGAGCTGCGTGCGTGCTGGGTGCCTTCCCAGCTCTGCAGCTTCCTCCACCTGTTCATCAAGGCCAGGAAGCCCCTGAGGCAATAGGAAGACCATCAGTGGGGCAGGCCTAGGGGAAAAAGGTGTGGGCCACAGAATTTACAAGAGGGAATCTAATCATTAACCACACACAAATTTGAGCAACTTACTATGTGCTACCACTTTCTAGGGGAGCTGTGCAAGTGGGTGGCAGGAAGAAGTTAGTAAAAGGCAGCTGAGATCAGCACACTGCCCAGCCTGTTTTTTGCTTTTTTTGTTTTTGTACCAGGGAATTGAACCCAGGGGTGCTTAACCACAGAGCCACATCCCCATCCCTTTTTATTTTTTATTTTGAGACAGAGGGTCTTGCTAGGTTGCTCAGGACCTCATTAAATTGCTGAGGCTAGCTTTGAACTTGTGATCCTCCGGCCTCAGCCTCCCAAACTGCTGGGATCACAGGTGTGTGCCCTGCCTGGTTTTGATCATCCCACTGGAGTTCCATTTAAGATGCAAGGACCAAGGCCCCAGAGGATGACCGGATACTCGGGCAGACGGTTAGAGCAGAGCTGGACTACCATGTACTCTGTGCTCATGAACATAATTTTTCAGCAGGGGGGTAAGGAGGATGAATTTTGATTGAGCTAAAGGGTGACCTCTTGCTCATTTTTTAAAAAAATTGGAGTTGGAAACTGCACCCAGTACCCCACTGAACTACACTCCAATCCTTCTCCCTCTTTTCCAACCTAGAATCTCATTCTTTTGAGAGGAACTGTAGATTACAGCTGAGGGTGTTTTCAGAGATGATAATCCTCAGCCCTCTTACTCACTGAATTTGTAAGACTAAGCCCCAGAGAGAGGCCAAAAGTCACACAGCAAGTGCAGAACTAAGATGCGTCTAGAACAAGCAATGAATGCAAACAAGCCGGAGGGAAGAATACAAATCTCTAGGAGGCTGTCAGAGTGGGAGAGGTGATTTTGGTTCCTTCAGGGACCTCAGAAACCACTCTTATAGCCCCAGCAGAACCATTTCCATTCCTCCTTCAACCTTTGCTTCCTAATTATAAACAAAGCCCACTCCCAGTCTTGGAGAGCAGTCCCCTTCCTCACCTCTCCCCAGTCCATCAAAGAACAGAAGCAAGTATACTTACTGGTCTCTTGTCATCAGAGGCTTGGGGAGGGCACCAGCTAAGACCATGTGTTGGCTGCACAGCTTACGGCTTTGGGGATCCTTCCGGAAGTCTGCCAATGTCTTGGTCCATGGCCACCCAGAACTCAGCCTTGGAAGATCTTCAGAAAGGCTCTTGGTGTTAGTGTTGAGTTAGCTGAGCATCTGTTGGGGTCAGCAGTTTGTACAGCAGGGATGGGACAGCAGCCCTTTGCTCCTTAGTGACCCTGGACTGCACAACCCTTCCCAGCACAGTCGGCGAGGAAGAAGACCTAAGGCCCTGTGTCTCGGAGACACAGGCGTACCTCCTTTGAGCTGTGGCTCCTGTCTGCAGAATGTGGTTCCCACAACCACTTGCTTCCTCTGACGGCATCACAGACCATCGAGGAGCCACCTTGCCCAAGTTTCCTGTTTCTGGGGTAGCAGCGGCTGCCTTGAAATGATCCTAGAGCTGAGGTTCTTCTCTGGCTTTGGGTTTTGGTCTGGTCGGAGAGAAATGAGCAGAAGTTTCCCACGCTGAGCTGACCATAGCAATCATTGAAGCAAATTCATTCTAGCAATTTTTTTTTTTATGGAGATAGGGAGGGATAGTGAAAGGGAGAATGAATCAATTTTTAGTTTTTCATGTGGCCTTCAACACTTCATTGTGTACGTGGTGCTGTGGTTTGAACTCATGACCTTGCCCATGCCAGGCAAGCACTGTAACTTTTGATCCACCGCTCCAGACCAATTCTAGCAATTCCTAGGATCTTTTAATGTCTTCTGAATCCAAGTTGCCAGAGGAGAAGCCAAAGAATTGAAACTTTCAACATTCTAAGAGACTCTTTTGACAAGTTTGAGAAGCACTGTCTTCCCACTCTTTTTATGTGTGTGTGGGGTACTGGGGATGGAAGTCGGGGCCTCACACATGCTAGGCAAGGGCTCTAAACTATAGATTCTGGTGTGGGGCTCAAGATTCTGCCGTGTTCATTCTTTTTGTGATACAGGGGATAGAACTCAGGGGCATCCTACCATTGAGCTACATTCACAGCCATTTTTATTTTTTATTTTGAGATGGGGTCTCACTAAATTGCCCAGGCTGGCTTTGAACTTGAGATCCTGCTGCTTCAGCCTCTCAAGTAGCTAGGATTATAGGTGTGTACCACTGTACCCAGCAAGATTTTGCATTTCTTTCTCCCTCCTTTTTCTTCCTTTTCTCTCTCCACCCCACCTTAACTTTCTTCCTTCATTTTCTCTCTTTGTCTATGTCTCTCTTCTTTCTTCTCTCTCTTAAAATTTTTTATTTAGCAGTACTGGGGATTGAACCTAGGGGTGCTCTACCACTGAACTGTATCCTCAGTCCTTTTGGTCCTTTTTCCATTTTGAGTCAGGGTCTCACGAAGTGGTTCAGGCTGACCACGAACTTGCAATCCTCCTGCTCCAGCCTCCTGAGATGATACCCATGATGCTGCTCTAAGGACTACACTTAGAATATAAAGATCTAGGGGATGAAGGTATGTCTTATCAACTACCACTGTACTTAGCATACTTAAGGCCCTGGGTTCAATCATTAGCACGTTCCATGCCAAGTGGCAAAAGGCTGGGGGGCGGTGTAGTTCAGTGATAAAATCCCCTGGGTTCAATCCCCAGTATTGTGAGGAAAAATCTGGACAGTGTTTCTCAAAGTATGGTCCCAGATCAGCAGCCTAGGCATCACCTGGGAATTTGTTAGACATGCAAATCCTCAGTTCCCATCTCAGATCTACTCAATCAATCAGAAACGCTGGGGTTAGGGCCCAAGAGTGTTTTCAAAAGCACTCTAGGTGATTTGGATGCATGTCTTAGCTTGAGAATCACTGGTGTAGGATAAAGAATCTGACAGAATTACATTGTCCACAGCTCATTAAAATTTAACAGCCACATGCTGCCTCCCCTTCAAGGGTCTTGGTATTCTTGGAGACAACCACTCTTTTAACACAAAATCTTCCACTGCATGGAAATGCTGTTGAATCTAGTTCAGACTCTGCAGCCTTTTCTGGTGCTTTGCCAGTTAGAGTTCACTTGTGCTGATCCCTGAGTCTCTCCCTGGCTCTTTGGGAAGGCTAGTTTGACATGTACCTCTACAAGGACTTGGCAGCAAGGGCTGAAGGAGCTGGGTAGAGGTGCATTTTTTTTTTTTTTTGTACTGGGGACTGAACCCAGGGGCACTTTACCACTGAGCTACATCCCCAGCACTCCTACCCCATTTTTTGACACAGAGTCTTGCTAAGTTGCTTAGGGTTTAAGTTGCTGAAGCAGACCTCAAATTTGTGATCCTCTTGCGTCAGCCTCCTGAGTTGCTGGGATTATAGGCACGTGCTAGAGCGCATCCTTTGCATGAAAGTTCTAATCAGGTTGTTGGAGGATACTGAGCATGGGCCCATCCTTCCACCCCAGCCTACAGACAACTCTGATGTCTATCTTCTCATGTAAGGGGCAGACTTTCAAGATCTGCCTCCAAGTAAGGTCCATGTATGGGATAGGAAGAAATAACCATATTCTCTTTCTGAAAGAATCCTACTTTAGGGGCTGGGAGGTGTGGCTCAGTTATCAAATGTGTTTGCACATTTGAAGCCCTGCGTTCAATTCCCAATACCAAAAAAAAAAAAAAATCCTCCATAGAAATAAATCTCTTTTTCTAGTTGGGAAGGTGAATTAGAAAGTTGGGGGCTAGAGTGTGGCTCGGAGGTTATGGTGTTTGCCTGGCATGCATGACGATGCAGGTTGGAACCCCAGCACCACATACACAATAAAGTGTTGGAGCAATGAAGGCCACATGAAAAACTAAATAAAATTAATTCTCTCACTTTCACTGTCCCTCTCCTTGAAAAAAAAAAAAAAGAATTAGAAGTTTAAGACAGGCATGGTGGCACATGCCTATAATCCCAACAGTTTGGGAGGCTGAGATAGGAGGATCACAAGTTCAAGGTCAGCCTCAGCAACTCAGCTAGACCCTAAGCAACTTAGTGAGACCCTGTCTCAAAATAAAAAACAAAAGGGGCTGGGAGGATGTGGCTCAGTGGTAAAGTGACGCTGGATTTAAATCTCTAGTACCAAAAACAACAAAACAAACAAAAAAATTTACAAAGTTTCAAATCCTAGATATGTTACTCTGATGTGGAAAATAGGTATTAGTCTTTCTCCCAGGCTTCTGGTCAGAGAACCTAAAACCCTCTTAATTTATTAACTAACAGTGATGCTATTGAACATCTTTTGTTCTAATATTTGTTCTTTGCCTCAATTCCTGCCAGAGTTTCTAAGTCTCTTGGAATTTTCTGGGTATGAGTGCCTTTTTTCTAATGAGACAGCTCTTGGTGGGCTCCTGGATGGGAGCTGATCACCAGAAAGACTAAGCCTTGAATGCAACCTTGGAACCTTCAGTGCTTCCTCTCTCCATCCTCAGGGAGGTGAAAGGAGATGGAGATCAAGTTAATTGGTCATGCCTACATGATGACAAACCTCTATAAAAATCCTTAAGGTATAGGGTTCAGAGATCTTCCAGATATTTATGTGCTAGCAAGGTAGTACACCCCAACTCCACAAAGACAGAAGCTCCTGCACTTGGGACCCTTCCAGATCTCACCCCAAGTATTTCTTTTTGGTACTGGGGATTGAACCCAGGGGTGCTTAACCACTGACCCACAACCCCAGACCTTTATATATATATTTTTTGAGAGAATCAATTTTATTTAGTTTTTCATGTGGCTTTCACTGCTCTGACACTTTGTGTATGTGGTGTTGGGGTTTAAACCGATGCCCTCGTGCATGCCAGGCAAGTGCCATAACTGCTGAGCTACTACTCCAGCCCTTTTATTTTTTACATATATTTTTTACTTTGTTAAAGAGATAAGGACAGAGAGAAAGACAATCAATTTTTATTGAGTTTTTCACATGTCTGTCTTTGCTCTGACACTCAGTTGAGTATGTGGGTGCTGGGGTTTGAACCCATGTACTTGCGCATGCCGGGCAAGCGTCATAATCGCTGAGCCACCACTTCATCCCCTAGCCCTTTTATTTTTTTCCTTTTTTTAATTTCAGGGCTGAGGACGGAACTCGGGGCCTTGTGCGTGCTAGGCAAGCGCTCTGCCATTGAACTAAATCCCCAAACCTCCAGGCCCTTTTATTTATTTATTTTTTTCAGGGCTGAGGATCGAACTCGGGACCTTGCACCTGCTAGGCAAGCGCTCTGCCACTGAGCTAAATCCCTCTCGCTGGGGCCTCAGGTTTGCAACCCCTTTTATTTTTAAAGAAAGTTCTCGTTAAGTTGCTTGGGACCTCGGTAAGTTACTGAGGCTAATTTTGAACTTGAGATCTTTCTGCTTCAGCCTCCAGAGCAGGAGCGCAGCACAATGCCTGGTTCGCCCCGAGTATTTCTTATCTGGCTGTTCATCTGTATCCTTTAAAATAAACGGGTAAACACTTTTTCCTGAGTTCTGTGAGATATGAAAGCAAATCGCCAAGCCTGAGGAGCCAGCTGTGGGAATCTCTGATTTGTACCCAAGTTGTACAGAAGTGTGGGTAATGTGGGGCTCCACTACTTCCAACTGGCATGTGAAGTGGGGGTGCAGTGGAGCTATGGGGTCTGCACTAATTCTAGATAGTGTCATAATTGAATCATAAGATGCCTATTTGGTATCCAAACAGAGAATGAGTTGGTATGGGAGAAAACCCCATACTTTGGTCACAGAAGTGTTGAATGTAGTAAAGGTAACTATTTCCTATATAGCCAATTATTAGTTTTGCAACCATCTATACACCATTTGTTAACTCTACACCTGCTTTTGCATCCATAAACTGAGAACAGTATTTCATTGGGTCAAAAAAGGAAACATTGGAAGGTGCCAAGGGTTTGGGCTATGATAGGTACTCAATAACAGGTTGAATAAAATATAAAAATGCACTGATTTTCAAAGAACTAGAAACTAGTCTTCCAAGCTAGGTGACTTTGGCCAAATCACTCAACTTTCCTGAATTGTTCCTTGTTTGTAAAACATGCTCCTATGTTGCAGGGTTCCCATGAGAACTCGAGGAAGTACTTTTTGGTGCTGGGTTTCAGATACAGGGCCTCACGTGCTAAGAATGCACTTTACCACAGAACTGCCTTCTTGTTCCACCATTCATCCAGAAACAGGGTCATGCTAACATCGCTCAGGCTAGCCTCAAACTTGTGATCCTCCTTCCTTAGTCTCCTGAGTAGCTGGGATACATGCAGGTGTGTACCACTGAGCCTGGTCTGAAATTATTATTTTTTTTAAACTGAGCCAACTTTTATTTTTTCATCTTGTTTTTGTTTTTCCTCCACTTAGCTGTGTATGTGGTGCTGGGGATCAAACCCAGGTCCTCGTGCATGCTGGGCAAGAACACTACTACTGAGCCACTGCTCCAGCCCCCTGAAATTATTCTTGATGGGTACAAATTCAGCCACTTCTGGA
The DNA here is from genome assembly GCA_004027875.1 of Aplodontia rufa. Lineage (NCBI taxonomy): Eukaryota > Metazoa > Chordata > Mammalia > Rodentia > Aplodontiidae > Aplodontia > Aplodontia rufa. The sequence continues at coordinate 19,680 of PVKS010019128.1, forward strand.
GAAGCACAGCCCAGTCTCTTAGAGGACCCCAGAGAAGTGGCTGCAGAATACTGCATGACAGGTGAGACCCAGAAAGACCACACAGATGGTACAGCCAAGATGTGAAATGACCTTCCCGGATCTCAGCTTCTCCTTCATCAACAACAGCACTGTCAAGTGAACTTGGATTCAGTCCAGTTTGGGCTTACTAGCTGTATGACCTTAGGGAAATTATCCTGAGGCTTCATTTCTTCCCTCTAAGTAGATAGTGTCACTGGGTAGGATAAGGGATCACAAATGTAGAGCACAGAACCAGCACGCAGCAAGTCAGCAACTCCCTGGGCCCCAGTCAGTGGCTTGAGAAAAATAACACCAGCAATTAGGTAACAATGAGACATATACAGCTTTATTTGTAAAAAGTTGTACTCTGGCAGAGTGATGCATTCCTTATCTTAGCAGAAAGCAAACAATGTGTCTGAAAAGTCTCTTCTCAAGATTTGGAACTGTGTAACCCTGAGCTTACATCTCAAGCTTCTGAGAGCTGGACTCCTGCTTGTGGTGTGGATCTCCACAGTTATCTCACCCTCCTCCCAGGGTGACCCCCTTGCTAATAGTAGACCTGAAGCTACAAACACTTTTACCTGGAGTGGCTGCCCTTACAGATTGACCCCTTCCCTCCTATAAAAAGGGAATCATAGGATTAATACTTTTTCTCAGAAATGGGTTCTAGATCAATTTAATTTGGCTTCCATGAGTTTGCTGAAATCAAGGCTATAATTACTCAATATGATATTGTGTTAATGGCTGCTCCTCATCATTGACATGATTTTTAGGCCATACCTCTCCCTTTTTTGGGACTGAGGAATGGAGAACCACTCCACACCACAGATTTGGGAGGCACTTCTTATGGAGGTGTAGACGTCTGGTAAGTGGTAACAGATGCTGCAGTGGCAGCAGTTTTGCTCTGCAGAGTGGAGGCTGGCATTTTGCATTTCACTTTTCTGTGCTAAGAGTCTAGTAATTAAGCCGCTCCTTGGGAGTAAATTCCCTGTTGTATCAGAACCTCATTTCTCATGGGCTCTCAGCAGGATAGATCCCTCCCTTTTCTATAGGATGCATATGTGAATCTATTTGGACAGAAGGAGGTGGCCAGCCACTCTGCCTACTTCTCCATGTGACAGGCAACCTTCTGCTATTGGTCACAATCAATCATTGGTCTAAACAGTAATTATGCTTTTCCACATTCCTCAGAGCTGCTCTCTTCATAAATCACTCTGCAAATCTTGTTGACCAATTTAGAACCAGAAGAGAATCTAGTGGCTTACCCCACTTAGATATCTGTTCTGCACATTTCCCTTAAAAATACCATTGGGAATGAAAAAAAAAATCCCTTTTTTTGCAGAAGCGCTACAAGAAAGCATGTCTAAAATCACATAACTATGCACACACAGACACGCGTGCTCGCACACACATGGAGCTGGGATCAAAGAATCTTATCAGATACATAGGGGAACACAGGAAAAAGCTGGCAAGAGAAGAAATGGAGATTGGATCAGCTAAAGATGCTGGAATGTTACAGTAATGGCATGGATGTGGTTCTTGGTTGATACAAAAAAAGGGTAGGTGGGCAGAGAGAATGATAAATCCAGGCTACTAGAGAGGTTTGGTGGCCATGCATGAGTTAAAGATAGAGGAGGCCAGTTTACAGGATGAAATGTTATATTATGGAGTGTCGTCTGGAGAAGGGTAGACTTGCATGGTCCGGGGAGGAGCATCTGCTTAGCAGGACACCTCCATGGTCTGGTGTCTGTCCAGGGCATCAGGGGACTCACAGGATTCTTGAGTTCCATCTGACTGATTGCTGGTGACAGACCGGTTGAAGGGACTTTCTCCAGAGCCAATGCTACTTGAAGTTGAGTGGGTTCGGGATCGGGCGAGCCGGGTCATGCTGGCAGATGGTACTGTAACAAAGAACCGAGAGGACTAGAAGATGGAGCCCTGGTTAAGCTCAGCTAATCTACGTGTTTCAACAAAGGCTTTATATTTAGCTTTCTCAACACACTTAGGATGACACCCAGGATAAGATACAGCCATCCCCATTTTGTAGTATTTGCTCTAGATGAGTGATTGAATGCAAGATTGCTTTAATCCTCTGGGCCTGACTGGAACAGCTCTTTTAGTCCACAGCAGAACAAAGGGAAACCCTAAGTCCAGAATAGACTCTTAGCTGTGCCCAAACCTTTCAGACAGTGATTAGGAGGGAGGCTTTGGGAACCCATGTAGATAACCAAAACCTGCAGTACATGCAAGACTAAACCAAAAGACAGACAAACCACACAAATATGAAGGTGTTTCACAAACACAGTGCAAGCCCGATACAACGAGGCTACCATCCGTGTCCACAGGCTACCCTGGCTGTCTAGGGAAAAGGTGTGTAGGAAGGCATGGGTAGAGGCCAGGGCAGATAGGATGGAAGCTGAGCTGTACACAGGGATGAGGAACAGGTTGCCTCAGAAGGAAGAGCTCTGAGGGTGTTTAATTCAGCTTCCTGTTTTGTCACTGCTCTGACCTGGACAGGGCCTTACCTGGCCTAACTTCCATGCCTATCAACCCAGGGCACCAGCTACAACCCCAGCTGTCATTTCAGTGCAAGAATCAAAAGATGCCATTACCTGCAGAGTTCTCTGGGTACAGATGCTAACATTTCTATTTACATTCAAGGCTGCCCTTTAATTCCTGTGTCTGGGATACCTCAAAGATCAGCAGGTGGTGGCAGAAGGGGGCCCTGCCTATCGAGTCTCAGTTGCTTCTGTGACCTGGATTTAGGAAGATGAGAGGAGGCCTAGGCATTATGGCCAGATCCTTACTTCCTCCTGGAGCACAGGGGCTGGACTGGTAGGCTAAACCTCTTGGAGCACGAGCCACGTTCTATCAGGCTCTCACTGCACAGAAAAACTGCGAACATGCTGCAGGCAGCCAATGCAGCCAGGAGAGCATGGCAGGGAGCAGGTGTGGCTAGCACAGAGGAAGGTACCTGACTCGGTGCTGAGGTGACTGAGCTGCACATACGGGACTGGAAGCAGGACGGACACAGGAAAAGGCAGGTTAGTGACCCAAGAGTGCCAAGTAGCAACCTCGGCTGCCTAGTAGGCACCGAGAGAATACTCAAAGCAAGGGATCAAGCTTATTTTAAGGTCCCAGAGAGGAGGAGAGGTTGACTGTTGTTTTAGTATCATCTTGGATGTCATTTTTCTCAACCATACGAAGGCAACTATTTTCCCCTCCATTCTACACAGTCAACCTGCTTTGGATCAGAAATGAGCTATAAGGTCAACTGTTTCTTACAAAAGGGATGAGAATAGATTAGGAGGGGACTTCTGCTCCTCCCAGTGAGCTAGAGGGCTATGGGTGTGGGCTCGGTTGGTAGCAACTCACAGATGGGGACGACACAGCCACTCTAGACAAGACACACATGGTCTGCCAGGCAGGTACAGGCTATACTCAGTCTACCCACCCAGAGCAGCTGTCCAGGCAGCTCACAAATAGCTATTACCCACAATGATATCAAAGATGGGGGGAAAAAAATCACCCAACTGGGTAAAGAACTCTGTACATGGGTGAAAGGGTTTTTCTTCAAGAGTTTCTTCAAAACTCCAAGAAAGGAGCAAGTGTGAATTTTTTGCAATAAAGCTCAGGGGTCTCACAATACATGAGGAGACTAGGACAGCAGCACATGATATGGACACATTCTTCACTTGCTCTAAAATACTCCAAGTGCATCTCTTGTGGTGGAACAGATTTCACTGAGGACACCACCCCTTTCTTCTGGAGTCCCACTTCTGTTTCTCTATACCAGGAGTTATTAACTGAGTTCAAATGCAAATCGTTGCTTCTGCTTCATGGCTAGGACAGCCTAAGCTTCAGTGGTTAAAATGTGGGCTCTGGAGTAAGACTGCCAAGGTTTGAATCATGGCTCTGCAGCTGCACTGTTACCCTGGGGAATGTGCTTAGTTTGAGCCTCAGTTTTCTCTTCTATAAAATGGAACTAATAATAGAACTTACCGCTGAGGTTAAGGATATACACTGCCTGTATCTTATACAAAAGATAAGTACTTAGTGTGTTATCTTTATATGCCCAAATGAATGTTCCACGATCATTTTGGTTTCTACTTTAGTTAAGGCTGGCTAGCACAGAGGATATACCCTAAGAATTTTGGCCTCCCAGATGTCAAACTGACCCTATCATACATAAATTTTTGCTACATAGAAAGTTGTGTACTACTCACTGTAGCCCATTCCCTGCAAAAAGTATTTGAAGGCCTCGGTGAGCTTCCCAGGCTGGTGGACAAAACAAAACGAAAAAAAAATTAATTTTTTCACAGGCAGAGAGGTAGTACTGAGTGGGTGCTTTTTTCTTAGATAGAAAAACAAACAAAAACAACCAAACTTCAAACTTCTTACCTGAACTACTTGTGGCAGTCCCCCACAGTCTGCCATCTAGAAGAGGAAAAATATGTAAGTCAGCTGGGATTTAGGGGAAATGCTCCAAACATTCCAGTCCTTTCAAACACGACAGTATTGAATTTTGGGTTCCTTGACTTAATGTCTATCTGTACCCGAGTTTACATCTCCTCAATGCATTCTATACACAAACACAGATGCTGGATAGAAATGTGAGCTCCTCAGTACTCATTCATGGCATGGGTTTTCCGTTGGGGTGACAATGGAGTAGGCCACTACTTTCAACCCTTTTTCTTCCTCCACTTTCATCTGGTTTTTGTTTTTTCTCCATTAGTTGTGTATGTGGTGCTGGGGCCTGAATCGGGGTCCTCGTGCATGCCAGGCTGGTGCTCCTCTGCCGAGCCACCTCTCCAGCCCCTAAGAATGTTACTTTCAAAGTTCTCAAATTGTGTGACCCTGACTTCTCAGTGCTTTGTGCTTTTTAAGTCCCCTTTCAACTCTACCTTGTCTTCACTCAATGACAAAGGGGAGCTCCTTAATCAAAAGCAGAGGCCGAATCTCACCAATTCACTGGTGCCACTGTCCTTGTTAGCTGGACTTGGTGCGGTTGCTTTTTACTTCACAAGCCTTGACACTGGTTATTCTTACAGGCTGGCTAGTGTGTATCACAATTATTTTCAAAACTCTTGATTCTTGGGGTTAGGGTGTAGCTTTAGTCGCTTTTCCAGGCCATTCAATTCCCAGTACCATTTAAAAGAAAAACAAAACCCCAACAAATAAAACCCCTCAGATTCTTGGGTTCTTACCCCAGAGATTCTGACTGAATAGGTCTGGGAAAGGTTCAAGAACAAGTAATTACAATAAGGTCTTGGAGATGCAGATTCTCCTACTCTGCCGAGAGTACTGTTCCTACAGCATGGTGGCCACGCAGAAGCCCAGCCTCTTCCTTCCAGCTGCTATGGGCTATGGGCTCTATAGACACTGTACTACCTAGGCTGACTTTTTTTTTTTTTTAAAAGGGGCATGAACTCCATGGATTCAACTCACTGATATTAAAACTTTCTTAACAAGAAATAGTTCCCTCAAAATTCTAGGCATAAGATGATAGACATTTAATTTGGCAAATATAAAATAGACCAAACTGACACAAGCTACTTTTTTTTTTAAATCAGTTTCATTTAGTTTTTCATGTGACTTTTGTTGCTCCAACACTTTGTTGAGTACATGGTGCTAGGGTTTGAATCTACGTACTTGCGCATGCCAGGCAAGCGCCATAACCACTGAGCCACTGCTCCAGCCCCATAAACTACATTCTTATGAAGTTTAGAAGCTGAAAACTAAACAGAACTATAAAACAGTTCCCATATACAGACAGAGGATACTGGGTCTAACTATTTCTAAAATGGCTACCCACTGAATGGCTTGAGAATCAGTTCTGTCAGTCATAGGAGTTATCTACTCTGCCCCAAGCTGTAGCAAATGGGCATATTTGCCCAGAAATAACCTTGTCTATGGTTATTGCAGAGTTCACTTTGATGTTTTTAAACACTGATTCTAATTTGAAACCATGAACTTTTCATTCATATTTTTGACAAGCCCATCAATCACCTGGAGATTAGGACAGTCTGAGTAGTCTGAGTTTGGTCACCTCAAATCATTGACTTCACAGTCTATTTCTAGAAACTATGGGCTGTTTCTTATGACAATGCTTCCCTTTTAAGCACACTTCAAAGAGAAAAGGCAGAAGGCAAAGATTTTTCAGACTTAAAACAGCAGTAAGCAAAGAAGATCAGCATTTAATTCTCTAGTAGTCCAGGTAGGAGGTAGAAGATCAGCTACCTAAACATATTAACAGAGGCTCTGGGAAGGACTAAGTTGAGACAATGCTAGGCTTGAACTCTTGACTTGGATACATTTGAAAGGTGGAGAAACTTGATATTATCCTTAGAAATTTGGTAAAAGGGTTGCTTTCTACTTGCTCTAAGAGGCAAAAAAGAATGCTTCCACCCTACTAGAATGTAACTGGAAGCTTCCTTACCAATACAGCAGGATTTAGCATGTGCAGAATTTCCACCTACTATCTTAATTTTCACAATATCACTCAATAATGCTTATGAAATTAATAAATGTGAAAAAAGCAGATGCAGGGCTATAAACATCCTCTGATATTTTTATTTTTTAAAGAAAGAGGGGACATTGAAAGAGAGAGAAAGAGAGCATCACTTTTTTTTAGTTTTTCATGTGACTTTCATTCCTTAGACACATCCAGTCCTGATGTTTTTCAGGAACTGTACCTAGAGGCCCTCTACCACTGAACCATACCACCAGTCCTTTTTCAAATTGACACAGGGTCTCACTAAGTTGCCCAGGTTGGTGTTGAATTTGTGATCTCCTACCTCAGCCTCCTGAGTTGTTGCAATTATAGGCATGCACCATGGTGTTTGGCTTTCCCCACCTGCCTACCCCAGAATGGTAATGAAACCAGGGCACTGTGTCACCACGTTATAAACCCAGTTTCTTTCTTTCTTCCCAAGTGGCAGGGATCAGAGGAGTGTGCCACTGTGCCTGGGTAACTATACTAATTTTTTTTTAATTTAATTTTTTTAGAAAGAAAGGGAGAGTGAGAGAGAGAGAAGGAGAGAATCAACTTTATTTAGGTTTTTCATCTGGTTTTCATTGCTCCAACACTTAGTTGTGTATGTGGTGCTGGAGTTCACACCTGGGTCCTCATGCATGCTGGGGCAAGTGTGCTACAGCTGAGCCATTATACTCTTGGCTTAATGACACTCCAGCCCTATACTCTGATCTCTTTTTTTTTTTTTTTTAAAGAGAGGTCAGTGAGATAGAGAGGGAGAGACAGAGAGAACCAATTTTTATTGAGTTTTTCACATGGCTTTCGTTGCTCTGACACTTAGTTGTGTACGTGGGTGCTGGTGTTTGAACTTGTGTACCCACACATGCTGGGCAAGTGCTGTAACCACTGAGCCACTGCTCCAGCCCCTATACTCTGATCTTAATGATAAAAAAATGTGTAGCAAAAAGACACCAATATTTTACCCTGTGGGTGATAGGATTATGAAAAAAAAATTTTTTTTTTTTTAAATTTTTGGTACTGGGGATTGAACCCAGAGGTACTTTACTACTGAGCTATATCCTCAGACCTTTTTATTTTGAGAAAGGGTCTTGCTAAATTGCTTGGGCTGGCCTTGAACTTGCAATCCTCCTACCTCAGGCTTTTAGTTTTTCATGTGACTTTTGTTGCTGCAACACTTCATTGTGTACGTAGTGCTGGGGTTTGACTCTGGTCCTCACATATGCCAGGCAAGTGCCGTTAACTGCTGAGCCACCGCTCCAGCCCTGCCTCAGACTTTTGAGTCACAGGTATGCATGCTCAGCTTTTTTTCAATTTTGAATGTGTATGTGTGTATATGCATATATGTAAGTGTGTGCATGTATATATATATATATATATATATATACTTTTTTTTTTGGAGGGATGCTGGTAGTTAAACCCACAAGACTTCATACATGTTAACCACATGCTTTACCAATGAACTACAATGAATGATTTATATTGATATATTTATAGCCAGGCATGGTGATGCACAACTAATCCCAGTGGCTCAGGAAGGCTGAGGCAGGAGGATTGCAAGTTCAAAACCAGTCTCAGCAACTTAGTGAGACCTGTCTTAAATAAAAGGACTGGGAGTTGGAGAGGTAGCTTGGTGGTTATGATGCTTGCCTGGCATGCATGAGGACACAGATTTGAACCCCAGCACTGCATACACAACAAAGTGTTGGAGCAATGAAAGTCACATGAAAAACTAAACAAAACTGATTCTTTCTCTCTCGCTGTCCCTCTCTCTCTCTTCAAAATAAATAAATAAATAAATAAATAAAAATAAAAAAGTAAATAAATAAAAAATAAAAATAAAAGACTGGAGATATGGCTCAGTGATTAAGGGCCCCTGGGTTCAATACCTTGGGGGGGTGGGGGAAGTTAAAATGAGAAACTCATAAAGAAATTTTACCTCTTTCTGGGCAACTGTTCTAGCAAACATAATACAACTTGAAGTATGTATAATTTACTCACAAGTGGTTGGCAGTGAAAGAAGAGGAGACATTACCTTTAGCAAAGTTGTATTTATAGGGTTGAGACGAGAATTGCATTCAACCTAAAAAAAAAAAGAGAGAGAAAACAATTTTATGAATTGCTAGACAAAATAAGAAATAGCTTGACATGAGAATGATCTTGCAAGACCAATAGCTCAGTGTGGTGATGGAAGAACCAGCCATAGAGATTACCAAAATACACACCAGATGATACATGCTTCATTTTTCAAAACTTGCAGTGCTGGTTAAAGAACCCACAGCCTTGTTCATGCTAGGCAAGTGCTCTAACACTGAGAGACACATCCTTGGACCATGATGCATTTCATATCTGATAGTTATGAGCAGATCTAAAATTCTGGCTAATTTCATTTTCTGAATCTAAAGTAGAATCTTTGAAGAACTATATGCTGAATCTAAGGATTTCTTATTGGCTACATAGCATGGGGGCAGAGGATCTTACTTCTTTGAGAAATGGACTGGCCCTCTCCTGCAGGGATCTCTCTCATGCCTTCCCAGCAAAACTGGCCCTAATGACTGAACCCTGGTATATTTACATGTTTGGTATCTTGTCCCCTTATATCCATGAAGTCAGAAACCTAAAAAAAAAGCTCTGGGGGGATGATTCAGTGATTTTGGGGGGTAGGGGTGCTAAGGATTGAACCCAGTGGCCTTGTGCATGCTAAGCACATGCTCCACTATTGCACTACCCATCTCTAGGCCCATAGGCTCAGCAATTTTGGGGTGGTGGTGGCATAGTATATGGGGGTTTTGGGGATTCGATCCAGGGCCTAATAAATGCTAGTGTAAGAGCTATACCCCTCCAGCCCTCAGAAGCGATTTATGGCTAATTTGATCAACTGAATCTCCTCTTTTACATGTTTGCAAAGAATACACATAAAACCCTGTATTATGAGTTTGGAATTCAATGGGGGTGAAAACATCTAATAAAAAGCAAAATGAAATCGCTTTTAAAAAATTTCACAACTGAGCTGGAATGGTGGCTTGGTGGTTATAGCGCTTGCCTGGCATGTGTGGGTACTCAGGTTCAAGCCAGCACCACATACACAACGAAGTCTTGGAGCAACGGAAGCCACATGAAGGACTGGATAAAACTGATTCTCTCTGTCTCTCTCACTGTCCCTCTCTCTTTAAAAAACAAAGCAAAAAAAACTTCACAACTCTGTTGAGTGAATATTTAAAGATGATAAAAATTTCTACAGCTAAATAAAGAGCAGACATCAGTGTTTGAAGGCTTCCAGAGTTGGGAAAGCATGAATGGAGAAAGCACAACTGGGGGTTACAGAGGCAAGTGTGACGTGAGGATGTGCACAGAAGCAAGGCTAGGAGCAGGCCGGAGCTCTGAAGAAAGCAAGAAGCCACAAGTTTTTCAAGTGACAGAATGGGAGTTGCTTTAGGAGAGTAGCTGTCTATAGGACAGACTGCAGAGGCAGTGAGCCAGTTGAGGAGTAATTAAAATTACCTAGGCAAGAACCAGTAATCCAGCTGAACTTTTGACCTGGGGATTGCTGACGGGCAGCTATACAAAACTCTTCTAAAATCAGGGGAAGATCTAAATGCCAGGATCACCGTATCAGAGTTTTGATTTGCTCTACACAAATGACAATGCAGACAGTAATAAACAAACGCTCAGTCTACTATGAATATGCATTAACTTAGAAACTAGATCCCTGTCAGGCACAGAGTTAAGAACACAGTGGATATGCTATAAATATTTTCTGTAAGAATTAACTACTAAGTCTGGATTCAATACAATAAACCATGCTTTCCTTGGCTTACTACTTTGTAATTTCTACAATATTATAAGATGTCTCAGTATCTGCTGGGCCATTCATAATTTTTTTGTGTGTGCATAGGGATCAAAACTATGGCTTCACAAGGCAAGTGCGGTACCACTGAGCTATACCCCAGCCTCCAATTGTTGGTTGCTACTCTAACTCCTCAGAGACTCCATTTTGTAACTTTCTCCATAGCATGAGCAAAGATGAGATGTTCAAAGATGATACTGAATGAATAAATGAGCTGGCAATCTTGCCTAAAATTTGCAGTTTCTCCTTGCTCTTCTATATAGAAATACCCCTATAATCCTGACACATCAGGGGACCCAGGTCTGAAAAGAGCATTTAAGTTATGCTACAGATGCAGCTTCTGAAGTTCTTTCTTCTTTGCAAATGCTGGGATGTGGAAATCAGAGGAAGAGACCTTATCTATGTGGATATTTTATAGTCTTAAATAACTGAAAATGTTGCTTAAGTCCACACTTTTTTTTTTTTTTTGGAGACAGGTCTTGTTCTATTACCCAGGCTGGCTTTGAACTCTCCATCCTCCTGATTCAGCTTCCAGAGTAGCAGGGAATACAGGTATGTACCACCACGTCTGGCTTCATACAACTTTCAAAAGGCAAATAATTGGGCTGGAATGGTGGCTCAGCAGTTACAGCACTTGCCTGGCATGCACGAGTATGCCAGTTACAAACCTCAGCACAATGTACACAACGAAGTCTCAGAGCAACAAAAGCCACATGAAAAACCAAATTAAAAAAAAAAAAAAAAAAACAAAAACTGATTCTCTCTCACTGTCCCTCTCTCTTAAAAAAAAAAAAGGTAAATAACTTTAGATCTTTAGATGAAAATAACTTTAGATAATGAAAATAACTCAGCATTTTTCAGACATACTGATTCTGGTTATTTTCTTTAAAAATTCTATTTTCCTGTTTTAAATACATATTTATTAAAAAAGATTTTTGGCAGATATTTTCATGGCATGTATCATTACCTTTATAGAGAGAAAACCCTGACCTTTACAAAACTCCTGCCTGATCTTTATAACTCCATTGAAAAAATTTTTATCTTTTCATCTGATTTTTTTTCTTTTTCTTTTTTTCAAAGAGAGAGGGACAGTGAGAGAGAAAGAACCAATCAATTTTATTTAGTTTTTCATCTGGCTTTTGTTGCTCTGATACTTTGCTGTATATGAGGTGCTGGGGTTTGAACCTGTGTTCTCATACTTGCCAGGCGCCAGAATTGCACAGCCATCAATCCAGCCCCCAGTTTTTGTTTTTCTGACACTTAGTTGTACATTATAGTGCTGGGGATCAAACCTGGATCCTTGAGCATGCCATCTCTCCAGTCCTATAGCTTTTTTCTTCCTTTTTTAAAGAAGAGAGGGACAGTGAGAGTGAGGGAGCAAGAGAATCAATTTTATTTAGTTTTTCACATGGCCTTTGTTGCTCCAACATTTAGTTGTGTACGTGGTGCTGGGGTTTGAACACAGGTCCTCGTGCTTGCCAGGCAAGCACCGAAACCGTTGAGCCAGCCCTCCAGTCCCTGTTTTGTTTTTTTTAAGAGAGTGAGAGAACACCAATTTATTTTTTTTCATCTGGATTTTGTTCTTCTGACAGTTGTGTATATGGTACTGGGGGGTTCAAACCCGGATCCTCACACATGCCAGGCAAGTGCTCTACTACTGCTAAGTCACTTCCCCAGACCCCATAACTCTTTCTTTTCTTTTTTTAAAGAGAAAGGGACAGGGCTGGAGTTGTGGCTCTGTGGTTACTGCGCTTGCCTGACATGAGCTAGTATGTGGGTTCGAACCCTAGCACCATGTACACAACAAAGTGTCAGAGCAAAGAAAAGTCACATGAAAAACTACATAAAAAAATTGCTTCTCTCTTTTTCTTTCTCTCTCAGTCCCTCTTTCGTTTAAAAAAAAGAGTGTGGGACAGTGAGAAAGAAAGAGAGAGAGAGAGAATCAACTTTATTTAGTTTTCATGTGACCTTCGTTGCTCCAACACTCTGTTGTGTATGTGGTGCTGGGGTTTGAACTCAGGTCCGCACTTGCCAGGCAAGTGCTGTAACCATGAGCCATAACCACTGAGCAACTGTTCCAGTCCCCTATAACTCCTTTTTGATGAACTGGAATTGTCATTAAACCTCTGGGGAACTTTTCAGGGGAAAGGTTGGGAGTTGAGGGTTATTTGCCTCTGTGCACAAGCTATGTCATGTATTTTATATCAGATACAGGATGTTTGACAGAGGAACTCAGGGAGATAGGACTATATCTTATTTTTATTTTATTTTAAAACTTAATTAAAAAATTTTTTTAAAGAGAGAGCAAGAGTGAGAGACAGAGAGAAAGAATCAATTCGATTTAGTTGTGTATGTGGTGCTGGGGTTTGAACCCAGGTCCTCACGAATGCCAGCCAAGCCACTGAGCTACCACTGCAGCCCTACATCCTATTTTTATATCCCCCAACCCCAAATCTTTTCTCCTATGTCTATACTTCTAATTAATTATCAGATTCCATTTCCAAAAAACCTTACTCCTTAATGTTCTGCTCTACCTAGGGCAGAAGTGAAGGTTGCAAAAGAAAATCAAGTAATTTCACACAGGTACTTAGTAAATAACCTGTGGGAAAGATATACTGTCATTAAAAACTGTTGACCTCATTTGTAAACAAATACAGATTAAACAGTGAGATACCACTTTTTTTTAAGAGAGAGAGGGACAGTGAGAGAGAGCGCGAAAAATCAAGAGTCAATTTTTTAATTTAGTTTTCATGTGGCCTTTGTTGCTCTGACACTCTGTTGTTTATGTGGTGATGGGGTACGAACCCATATCCTTGCGCATGCCAGGCAAGTGCCGTAACTGCTGAGCTACCACTCTAGCCCAGTGAGATACCATTTTTAACCTATCAAATTAACTACTTGTAAAAACTCAGTGTAGGGCAGTGTAGTGAAACAGGCTGGTGGCAATACACTGGTCACATATTTTTTGGAAAGGAATCTGGCAAAATGTATTAAAAAACTTATAAAGGTTTATGTTTTTTTTTGAGAGGAGGAGGAAGAGTGAGGAAGAGAGAGAAAGAGTGAATCAATTTTATTTAGTTTTTCATGTGGCTTTTGTTGCTCGAGACTTGGTTGTGTACGTGGTGCTAGAGTTTGAACTTGTGTACTTGCTCATGCCAGGGCAGCACCATAACCACTGAGCCACTGCTCCAGCCCCCCAGGTTTATGATTTTGACACATTAATTCCACTTCTGAAAATCTAACCCAAGGAAATAATTAAAGATTCAAAGGTTTTATAAGGAATGTTCAACAGCATGATTAACAGTGGTGCAAAATCAGAAATAATCAATAGGAGAACAGAGCTAAATAAGTAATAGTACATTAACAAAATGGAATGTGGGGCTGGAGTGGTGGCTCGATGGTTATGGCGCTTGCCTGGAATGCGCAAGTACACAGGTTCAAACCCCAGCACCCATGTACACAACTAAGTATCAGAGCAACAAAGGCCATGTGAAAAACTAAATTAAAAAAATTGATTCTGTCTCTCTCTCTCACTAGCCCTCTCTCTCTTCTCTCTTAAAAAAAAAAAAGATGAAATTGATTCTTAAAACAAAAAACAAACAAAAAAACAAGATGCAACATTCTATAGACTTTGTAATGTGGAAAAGTGCTACCAAAAGTGTTAAGTAGCCAGGCTTGGTGGTGCATCTGCAGTCCCAGTTACTCAGAAGATTAAGTCAGGAGGAGTTCAAGGTTGAGGCCAGTCTGGGCAACTTACCAGAACCCTGTCTCAAAATAAAATAAAAAGGGCCAAGGGGTAGAGTTCACAAGTACAGCACTTGACTAGCATGCATAAGGCCCTGGGTTCAATCTGTAATACCTCAAAAGAAACAAAAAGTGTTAAGTAATTAGGTCCTAAATTACATATTGAATATATTTCAGGTCTATGTTAAAGAAAAAGATAACCGGGAATGGAGTGGTAGCTCAGCAGTTACGGCCAAGTACACGAGTTCAAACCCCTGCATCACGTACATCAACGAAGTCTCAGAGCAACGAAACCCAAGTGAAAAACTAAATAAACATTGATTCTCTCTGTCTCTCTCTCTCTCTCTCACTGTCCCCTCTTTCTTTAAAAAAGAAAAAAGAAAAAGAAAAAGATAACCATTTGTGTAATGGAATCATGATATTCCATCTCCTTCTATTTTAAAATTTTCGTATTTTCTATAATAAACATGTAGTACTTTTTTCAGAGTACTATGTGCTTAACAAGGAGGTACAAAAAAAACTTCTTGGCAGCCTTTCAGCCTGTTGGATTTATGATGGTAATCTATTCCAGATTCAAAGCTGAGCCTGCCAATAATGTGACAATAAATAAATGGTGTTCCATTGTACTACTTGCCACAAGCGAACTGCACCACACAAAGCCATCAAGGGCAACAATGATCCCATCTGATGAAACCTAGTGACTGATGAGGAATTAATTTTCCAAAATGTTTAATGGATAGCAAACCCTGATATGTGCAATCAGAAAATAATAAAAGCTAATCTTTACCAACTGTACCTTTTATTACATTTGAATATCCTCCTCCTCACATCATTAGGACACACTTACCACAGCCTCGACAGCAGGTGAATTGTCTCCTACCACCAGTAAAGTAGAACACCTAGGTACAGGAAGAGGAGATGTCACTTGGCATGTATACTGCACTGAACACTGAATTAATCACGACAAGCAAAGATATTTAGCAAGTCAGTGGGGAAACTGAGGGACTTACTTTAACGTTTTTAATCTGTTATCATTTTGGCCCAGTATGGGTCTTTCAATCTCTAGATCTCTGCGTCTAGAAAAACAAATCAGAATCAATGCATTTTTGAGGTAAAATCATGGCAACTCAATTTACTTTGTGGTCATGAAAATCAAAGCAGTATCAAGGATGTGAAAACTCCTTCATGCCTGAACAGCAATTTCAGGGGTATCCTGCCTGGCACACAGCAGGAACAAGGAAGTTGGTGGGATGCTAAACAGAGATCAAGTTGTAAGTGTTTAATTTTCCAACTAGTTTATAGGAATAAATTCCTTAAGTGAAGGGAACAACTTCTACTTTTATCAGGGTAGGAGTCATTCTTCTTGTTCAGAACAGGCCTTATCTTTTTGATTCGAACTGAAAACAGGGAGGAGGTTCTAGACCAGGTTTAAAACCTGGTTTTGCTCCTTACTGATTGTGTAACTCTGGGAAAATTATGGCTGATCCATTTTCTCAGAGTTTTTCCAGGTTTCAAGAAAGCTAGGAGTTAAGTCTCACCTTCGAGAAGCTGTTCCCAATATATAAACCAGCGCTCTCCCCTCACCTTGCCTGTGACTGGGGGAGACGGAAGTGGATTTTGAAATACACAAAAAAGAGAGAATTGACTAATATCCATGTGTTTCTTCTACTTGATGACAAGACATCAGCAAAAACAGCTAAATCAAGGCCCAAGTTTTCTCTCCTTTGTCTTCCCTACATGTATTTTTTTTTTAAAGAGGGACAATGAGGGAGAGAGAAAGACAGAAACAATTTTTATTTAGTTTTTCATGTGGCTCTCATTACTCCAAGATTTTGTTGTGTGCATGGTGCTGGGGTTCGAACCCACGTAACTCACGCATGCCAGGCAAGCACTGTAACTACCGAGCCACTGCTCCAGCCCCATGTTTTCACATCTTAAAGCACTTCCTTTCCTAGCATGAAATTGCCTCCACCACAGAAATATGGGAAAAGTGGTTTATTTCTCCTTTCCTCTCTCTTAAAAGTCAATTATTTCTTTAGATCTGTTCTACAGTTATGTGAAGGAAGAGGAAACTGTACCCGTTATAGGAACCCAGGAAGAGCTGTAAGTTTTCTTGGTTGATATCTTGAGCAATATGTAATCTGTATGTTTGAATCAGGTCCAGGTTAGCCTGCAACTCTTCCTAGAACAAGGAAAAGGAGATAGAAGTAACCTTCTGAACTGCAGAACAAGCCCATTTATTTGGTTTGCATTTTCAGTATCAACAGTTGACTCTTCTTACTGCCCAAGATGAGAGCTAGGGTGGAGCCTGGGAACTAATAATGTAATGCTAGGTTGAATGCTAAAATGTTTATTTGACTTAGTCTAGTGTGGTGTCATGTTCTCTGCCAGAAGAGGGCACCAAAGAAGCTATTACAGATTCAACTGCAAGCTGGGGAACTAGGCTACTAACCATTCTGAACTCTAGTTTATGTATCTGTGTGTGTTTATTTCTGCCATTTCTCATAAAAAGAGAAAGATGGGCACGGTGATGCACGGTGGTAATCCCAGCTGCTGAAGAGGCTCAGGCAGCAGATGGCAAGTCCAAAGCTCACTGGGGCGAGACCCCCCCGCTTTCAAAACAAACAAAAAAATGGCTGGGAGCCAGGTCTGGTGGTGCACACCAGTAATCCCAAGACTTGGGCAGCTAAAGCAGGAGAATCACAAGTTCAAGACCAGCCTCAGTGACTTCATGAGACCCTGTTTCAAAACAAAAAGTAAAAAGGATTGGGGATATGTCACTCCTGGGTTCAATCACTAGTAACAAAAAAGTGGTAGGGATGTAGCTGTGATACCGGGGGTTCACCTGGTAGTGGGGGTAAAATATATCTATATTTATCTATATCTATATATATCTATATCTATCTATCTATCTATCTATCTATATATCTCAAAGTGCATAGCAAGATAAATAATCAGTACTTGATAAATGCTCCTTTTCTCCCCACCTACATTTTCCTTCAGATATATTTAGAAGACGGCAACTTAGGACACATTACCCCTGATTATATTGTTCTCTCCCCACTCTCCAGGTACCTTACAACCTTATTTTGATCTTGCTCATTTATTCCATCATTCTTTCATGGGTCACTTAACTCATTTTTCCCTTTGAAAAGAGGTCTGGGGGGACTGGAGTGGTGGTTCAGCAGTTGAAGCTCTTGCCTGGCATGCGCAAGAACATGGGTTTAAATCCCAGCACCACATACTCAATTAAATGTCGGAGAACCATAGGCCAGATGAAAAAAAATAAACAAAACTGCTTTTCTCTCTCTCTTTATAAAAAAAGGGGGGGCCTGGGATCCCCCACTAGTCAGCTGAGTTCTCTCCTCAACCCAACAATTATGCATATGGTAAGCATCACTTTTTATGTAGACTTCAGTTTCTTAACCAGTTCATGGGAAATGAATAAAATAATCTATAAGGCTCTTCTAACAATATTAGTTCACAATTTATTTCTTTCTTTTCTGAAATTTCTATTTCTATGAAGCCTTTCCCAGACCTCCTGCTGCCTCTAAAGATGTTTGGTAAGGCATGTGATATTGCCAAACATTAACAGATGGTATGCTACTTACAGGGGACAGGTACGGGGAGACACTGTTTTTTCTCCATCTTGTCAAATGCCAAGAGCCATGTGGCACTGAATTAAAGCCTCCCCTGTAAGACAGCCCTTTATAGGGCCACATGCATCTCACTGTCCTGTGTTATCTGCTAGGATAACTTTATTTATTTATTTATTGAGAGAGACAGAGTCAATCTCATTTATTTTTTCATCTGGTTTTTTATTTTTCCAACATTTAGTTGTGTATGTGGTGCTAGGGTTCAAACCTGAATCCTTAAGTGCTTTACTGCTGAGTCACCTCTCCAGCCCCATCTGCCAGAATAACTTCTAAGGTACCCCTCCTCTCCTATGCATAATAAGGCTTCACATGCAAGCCAATAAACCCAATTCTCATGGTTGCATAGGCACATACCTGCCCAAAGTGATGAGCCAAAATAATGTCCACAACATTGGTTGTCAAGCCTGAGAGCTAAAAAGATAAAAATTTGGTTAAAGGTTTGGTAGATATAAAAATCTACCAAGCTGTCCACTTAAGCTTCGTGACTTTTACTGTATATATTATCTCTCAATGGCAATTCAGTGCCATACAGTTTATGAGATGGTGGTTTCAAAAAAACATGAGGGGCTGGAGCGGTGGCTTAGTGGTTTCGGCACTTGCCTGGCAAGCACGAGGACCCGGGTTCAAACCCCAGCACTTCGTTGTTGCAGCAATGAAGGCCATGTGAAAAAACTAAATAAAGTTGTTTCTCCCTTTATCTGTCTCTCTCACTGTCCCTCTCTCTAAAAAAAAACATGAGAAGGGGCTGGAGCGGTGGCTCAGCGGTTTCGGTGCTTGCCTGGCAAGCACAAGGACCCGGGTTCAAACCTCAGCACCACGTACACAACTAAGTATTGGAGCAACTAAGGCCATGTGAAAAACTAAATAAAGCTGTTTCTCTCTTTCTCTCTCTCACTGTCCCTCTCTCTTTGAAAAGCGAAACAAAACAAAACAAAAAAAACATGAGAAGAAATAAGTTAAAAACAAAAACAAAAAACCCTAAGTCTCCTTACCAGGGTAATAATAGAGCTTGCTCTGAAACAGGGGGCTAGGGCTGGGTGTGGCACAGCACACCAAGTGTTCCAGCTACTTGGGACGCTGCTGAGGGAGGAGGATCACTGAGCCAAGGTGTTTGGGGAAAGCCTAGCCAACACAGCTAGATCTAAACTCAAAAGGAAAAAAAAAGGAGGCTGGAAGAAATATTAGCTATTCCTTCTCTGAAAACTTGAGACCGCAGAGACCGGCAACTCATGGCTATTTGTTACTTCGTTCCTGCCTGAAGTTCTGCAGTTACACTGGACTGAAAGAGGACAAGGATCAACTTACAATTACTCCCAAACCACTCAAGAGACAAAAGCAAATATTTTTTTTTCTTGCCTCCAGTTTTAGCTATTTTTATTTCAGGGAGTGGGAGGAAATAGCT
>PVKS010019129.1:0-38890 GCA_004027875.1 Aplodontia rufa
TTTTGTTCCAATTTTGGAACAAATTGACATTGAACTGATTCAATGTTTTTTGTGCAAAAATGCTAAACTATTGTGCAATATAAAGCTGAATTATGATATTTAGACTTGTAGTGTTAACTCCTTTTAAATGTGTGGACATAAGGTGGTGCTACAGATCAGAAAAATTCTTTAGACTCCAGAAATCAGAAACTAAAGTAAGGAAGTACCTTTTTGAATTTTTTGCATTAAGCCTAATTGTAAAACTAAATTAATTGATTAATTATTATTGCTTTTTTTTTTTTTTTTTTTTTTTTACAGTGCTGGGGATCAAAGCCAGGGCCCCAGGGCCTGGTAGGCATAGGACTAATTTTGAAAAGCTCTTTCTTCTCTGTTGATTGATAAATATTCAACATGAAGTTTTGGAAAGTCATTTGCATTAGAATTTAATTTTCAAGTATCAATTAGATTTTTCTGCAGATTATCTGAGGTTTTAGAACATTTAACCAAAGTAGCTATTTTTTATTTGGATTGCATTCTATTTTCATATGCTATCTTTAAAAAAGTGCAGATATATATTAAAATGCCAGATTTCTCTAACATAAAATGAAAATTAAAACCAAGACGTCTAAGAAAGGGCATCAGGGATTCTGAGATTTTTTTAGCTCATGTGATTCAGGGTCAGAGTAAACAAGTATATGATGATATGATTTAGTCATGAAGTTAACCTAAATTGCAGATAAACATCACCTGGGTCACTGTGGATTTTGAGAGTACTAAATTGAAGGGGAATAGCATGTCAGATCGCACCTGAGGCCAACATAAAATGAACTACAAGGCAGATGTGAAAAAGGAATCATGCCCCCTCAAAATATGTCAGAGGTTTCAAACAGGCCTTGTTGTGTTAGGTAGAGACTGGATGTATGAACAGATGGATGAAAATTCTTTATTATTTAAGCATGGCAGATCTGGCAGAAGATCATTGCATCTTTCTCTAATCTGGGCCTTGAGAGGATCCATGCTAGGCTGATGCAGAATGAAAGCTCCTGGGTACGTATTTCCATTTGGGAGAAGTATGGTATAAGGTTTGTAGCACACGTACTCCGGTTTCTTTGGGGATAGGTATCTGGGGTTTTTCTAGAATGCCTTTTAGAACTGCTCAGAAAATATGTTACCTGGAAATCTCCAGGTAACAGCTAAATAATTCCCTGAAGAGAGATCAGATTTAAACAATGATATAGTGTTAGGTTCTATTACCCACAAGTGCTAGTTAATACCACAAATTAAATTTTTTTTCTTACAGCTTCTGAAGATCATGGTACATCCTGAAGGCATTGGGAAGAAGCTTGCTTAAGGTGTTCCACTGGAGTGACCTAAAATAAACGTAGATGTACTTAGTTTTTAAATTTGCATCTCCCATTTTTTCACATTTGAATTACAACATAGATACTATAAACTGTATTTACTTTACTACTAGCTTTCACGAAATATTTTACTTTATGATGCTACTCTCATATTCATAGTATCATTTGAATTAGGTCTGTCAAATTTTATGTTATCAAATATACTTATTTTTCTTAAATTTAGATTACAAAATTAAAATTCTGATAAAAATTAAAAACAATAAAATTTGGAGAAAATTGATTTTCATTTACATTCTCTATTTTATCTAGTAAACATTAGAAGATACCTAAGTTTGGACTAACAATTAAAATAGTGTTTTCTGTTTAAAATGTACTAGAGAGTTTAGTTTTATATTTTTAAATGTATCATTCATTGTCTACATTTCACCACCTTAAAATTAATTATGAAGGAAACTGTTATTTGGTACCTATGGTTGAACCACGTTTACTCAAGAAGTGGTTATTTCACTTCCCAGTAAGTTGTTTGGAAGGATTTCCCCTTGTATCACAATTTAATAAGCAGTTTGCCATAGACCAGTGCCACTTCACGTGGATCTATTGGAAAGATCCTAAACCTCAGTTATTTTATTTTATTTTTTTAAACAAAAGCAATGTATTGGGGCTGGGGTGATTGTTCAGTGGTTACGATGCTTGCCTAGCATGTGCTAGGACTTGGGTTCAAAGCCCAGCACCATGTACACAACAAAGTGTCAGAGCAATGAAAGACACATGAAAAATTAAATAAAAATTGATTCTTTCTCTCTCTCTCTCCCTGTCCCTCTCTCTCTTAAAAAAAAAAGCAATACAATGTACTAGAAACAAAACAAATAAAAAATCCAAGACTATTGTAGCTGGGATCCCTTGCATAAACCACTGAAAATCTTTCCAAGTTCGTCTAACTGTGAAAGCTGGGAGGGGTTTGGACCAGAAGATCTCTAGTCATGTGAATGTGAATGGTGTTATTAATACTATCACTATATTGTATGATAGAGTAGATATTTATTGATAAATGACCAATAGTGCATTGCCTAGAGTTTAGCTAAACTCAGGTTAAGACATTCAATGGGCCTGAACAGTTAGGTTTTGGACCAGTGTGGTTTAAAGTTGGTAAGGAAATCTAAAAGGAAGATGATTTCTCAAACTTCCCAGAAAATATTTTTGGAAACTAATTTGAGGAAATACTTCTCTAGAATCTAGAAGACCATCATTCTTAAAGGGGGTGAGGATTGTTTCTTACAGAGTAAAAAAAAAATCTTACTTTTTAAATGAATAAAGCATGAATATACATAGGAGTTATACAGTAAATCTATGGTATTAAATTTCTGCAGGAGGGAAAAACAGAAAAAAATATCTAAAAGGCCTCTGGGAAGCAGGAAGGCAATAAAAGAAAAGGAAAAAAAAGGTTAAAAAATATACCATACTAAACATCCCATTCACTTAATTTTTTTAAAAGTAACTCCATTGATTTTTTTTTAAATGAATACCAAATGTTGCTTAACTCTCAGTCCTCTCTTGAAGCTGCCCTTCAGCTTCTGGCTGAGAATCCTTTTTAAAAAATTTTATTTTTATTTTTATTTTTAAGAGAGAGGGACAGTGAGAGAGAGAGAGAGAGAGAGAGAGAGAGAGAATCAATTTTATTTAGTTTTTCATGTGGCCTTTACTGCTCCAAAACTTTGTTGTGTATGTGGTGCTGGGGTTCAAACTACGTACTAATGCTTGCCTGGCAAGCACCCTAACCTCTGAGCCAACACTCCAGGCCCTGAGAATTCCTTTTTAAATAATGATTCTTACTTGGTTTGGATCCTAGATTCTGCTTCATATCTTGTTTAGATGTTTGTATTGTGTAAAGATAAAGTGTTAAATAGTTGGGTTTAAGAATCTAGATGAAAATTTTGCATGCTCATTCATATGTTCAATTCAATAATGTGTTCATTCACTCACTCATTTTCTCAATAAACATGTGTTGAGTGCCTAGCATTTGCACTTTGGAAGAAATGACAATAATCCTGCCCTTAAGAAATTTATGTTCTGTTTGGAGAATAAATGACATACTTTGTCTATAAATAGAGACTTTTTTTTAAAAAGTCTTTACAACTCAGGGCTAAAAAGGCAACTTATTTTGTTTTTATTATATTTATTTACTTGTAAATAAATATAAAAGCCTTTATTTAGAGATTATTAAACTGTTAGAAATTTTGGAGGATATATTTAAAAAAATCATGGTATAGGCCCAGATAGAGACTATGGCATTTTTATTTTTTAGAGAGAAGTTGAGCACCCTAAAGTTACCCAAGGAAGCATGCTTAATATATTTAAAAAAGATGCAAATGAAGTTCTGTAACAGAACCCAAGAGGAAGAGGCTAATTGTACCTGTGTAGGGAAGGGAAACTCATTTTAGGACTCCTAACTAATGTTTCTTAGAAAAATCGTGTTGTTATTAATTCAGAACTCTCAAAGTTAATGTTTAGCAAGCTAGAACAATGTATAAATATTCATATCGATCTGTTTGCCTGTTTCATTCTTTAACATTTACGTGAAACGTTTTCAACAAGTCCCAACTTCAGTAAATATTGTTTGGATTATAGGCTTCTTTGATACTTTACTTATATATGATTTAGTCCCTTTCTGACATTTCCTCTAAGAGTTCCAATTCAAAATCTGGAACTAACTGATTAATGAATTTTGATATTTAGTTTTTAAATGTATTTGCTGTAAAGTCTAGAGTTCCTTTTCCTTGTGGAATTGAACAACAGACACTGGGCGAGGTATAAAGTTGAATCAATGTTCTTTGGAAAAAAATATAAATGGACAAGTGGAATCAAGTGGTTTAACAGGAAGTACAAAGTAATAAGGAATATATATGTAATTTAACTTTGTTTTTCCTCCTCCCAGTGCTGTGGATTGAATTTAGGGCTTTGTGCATATAGGAAGTGCTCTATTACAGCCTGAGAATACTGTTATTTAAAAAAAAAAGAATAAATAAAATGCTGTCAAGAAAAGCTCCTGAAAATTATGTCTCTATCTTTCCTGAATTTACAAATATCTATTGGAAATTTCTACTGTATGGCATGTTAATCTCAAATTGGAAAAAAAAATGACACTGGAGTCCTAATTTTCCATAGTTACAGGAACCAAACCTTCCCATGCTCAGATCAGTCTATTATTTGACATGGTAGTCTTGAAATCAGATTTCCTTGCCTTCTTATAGCTAAGTATTCACAAAGATGTGGGTGCTAGGTTTTTTGTTTTTGAATACTTGCATTGGAAACTGGCAGGACAAAGACTAACATACATCTCTTTATGTACATATGTAGGCTTGCATGTATATATGTATTGGGCCAGAATAAATTTTTTTTTAACAAAAATTGAATCAGAATTAATTCAACTGAATTATGCACCCTTTGGGTGAGCACACTCTTTCTAGGAAGTCATTGCCTCATCCTCCTCCATTCCTCCAGGTTTCTTCCTGTTTCTTTCTTTAACAAAGGCTAAGTGAATTGTTGAAGAATGGATTCAAATCTTTCTTGGGGGAAAATGAAAACTGAGATTGACAGCGTTAGGATGTTCTTTGATTTGGATTTTCTAGTAATTTGACATTAGCAGTGGGGGTGAGAATGATTTTTTTTTTGTACTCTGAAAATAGAATGAAATTATTATAAATTCTTATACCCAGCATTTCCAGTTAAAGTTTAAATCACAGAAACTCTTCATAGGACCTGTTTCTTTGGGGAAATCATTTTTTTTGTTTTAAAGTAGAACCTATTACTATGAAAACGAGCTGTGGGGAGGCAAGGAGAAGACAATGCTGGAGAACTTTTCTTTTTTCAGGTGAGAGTGTTGCTTTCTTTGGAAAACAAGCTTTTATGGTTTAACTTTCTCAGTTCATGTTTGCAGGTGCTATGAACTGGGCCAATTCCCCAGTTTCTGTAATTGATAGTAGCACCATTCACAGGACCTCTGTGCTGTTGCTCTTCTATTCCATCTGTCAAGTGTTTGAGTTGCGTAAGTGGATTGGTTTGAGAAAGGCAAGACTTGACAAGTTTGTAAACTCTTATTTTGTCCTCTTATATCCCAAAGTCAGAGCTACAAGGCACCAAAGCATCTGGATGAAAAAATTCAGTAAAAATATTGATTTATAATACCCATGTTCCACTGATTTCTTTTTAAAAGTTTCAGCCAAATACATGTGTTTGCATTGCTGAAGTCTGGTTGAATTCAAATTAATATGACTATAAATTTAGAACCCAAAGTAAAAGAAATCAATAATGTCACTTATGAGAATAATCTTTTGTACACACAAAGTTTGAATAGTTAGGAAGAAACATAAAACAACAACATCAATATCTATGATGTGACTTGGGTTGGGTTGGGAGCAGTGATCCACATCTGTAATTCCAGTGGCTCAGGAGCCTGAGGCAGGAGGATCACAAGTTCAAAGTCAGTTTCAACCAAATTAGTGAGGCCCTAAGCAAACTAGTGAGACTCTGTCTCAAAATGAAAAAATAAAAAGGCCTTGGGATGTGCCTAAGTGTTTAAGTGCCCCTGGGTTCAATCTCTAGTACCGATGGAACAAAACAAACATTAAAAACCAAAAAGAGTGATTTGGAAGAGTTCATTTGGATGTGAAATTTTGGGAATATTTATTGAACTTATTTTGCTTATATTTATTTATTTCTCAGAGTACATTAAAACTTATGACTAATAAATTCTAAAAGAGCTCCATAAGCAAGTTTCAAGTAAAAGTTCTATGCAATAGAAAAGCTCTATGAAGCAGTTTAATAAGTGGCAGTTTTTTCCTTTAGTAGCACATGAGGTTGATGATATCTTTTGTTTATATAAAACATGGTGACTTTGAATACTTAATGGAATTGTTATAAGGACTTACATAAGTTAATATGTGGGATAATTTAAGGTGGGATTTAGCATTTGATAAATGCAAAGTAAATATGAGGGATAATAACCGATCTAGGAACAATGACATCATCTTTTAATAAAATGCACTTAAAATAATGACACGGTCTTAATTATGACACAGTTTTACAGGTACTGTTCTGGCTATAAGGATGAGCCATTCTTTTCTACTTACATTACAGTCACATTTGAAGAAACTGATGGAACAGCTCGTAAATTGGCTTCATCACAGTCAAGTTCTAGACCTTCGCAAAAACAATGGTCGGGCACAGAACCAAGCACTGGACAAAGAGGAAGTGGTAAGGAAAGTGAGGGACCAGGAAGAGAAGGGCATGCAAAGAGAGAAAGGACAAGCTATGACAGTATCACATAGTACAAAAGCATGTCATGCCTTCCTTAAGTGATTTGGGCAATGCTTTAAATTAAGGTTCCAGAGTTTGCTTTTAATTTAACTTTAAAAGGATGCATTTCGAAACATACACATTTACCAACCCATCCATTTTTTTAAAAATAGCATAATGCTCTTTTCAATTTATTGCAAAATGAATGAAATAATCCGCTTCTATGTCACCAAAGGAAAATATGAGTGTGTGATAGGGTTTGAGGTTCATGTGAAAGCTTCTATTGAAAAATAATGTGTTTATTAATCACATCATCAAAACTTTTGTGGAGAACTGTCAATTTTCACCAACAAAGAAGAGGAGAATGAAACACTAAATGTTAGTGTGGGTAGATTTTTTTTTCTGGAAAGTTCAGGAGTTTTTCAATAGATTTTTTTTAAAAAAGATGGTTCTTTGGTGCATGGAGGGATGATGGATATCTACAACTTTATGGGAGTGGACTTCTTTTTTTTTTCTTTTTCTGTGCGGTCATCCTATTTTCACTGGTGTTGGAAAAGGAATGGGATGCATGCCTTTGGCCGTGTTGTGGGGCTGGAGTGATAATTTTAAGGATGTGATTCAATATATTTGAGGTCTATTAGAGGTTTGGAATGATGTGTTGGTATAGCTAAACAGTATGATAGGATCATTGTTCTGCATAGTAAATATAGTCTGATTCCTGCTGTGATGAGGAATGGACAATTACTGAGAGCAATGATGAATACTTCCCTTCTATATTTATTCTATGGCCTTGAACTATACAACAGGGGATATAGACTCAAATATCTGTCAGGATCAGTTGCAGTAGGTGTAGACTGTATCCAGATGTCCAAGTGGATTGGCTTTTCCTGATTATTGCCAAATTCCAAAAGGAATGTGTGCAGCCAAATCCTCCAACATCCACAAAGAAGCCAGAAATACAATATATATATATAGTTATATATATTTATATATAGTTATCCACTTAGAAAAGGTAATATTTAATTTAAAATATTGAAGGACAAACAAAACTTTCTATGAGAATTTTCTGCTTGCAAACATCCAGTTTCTGACCTTTAGGGTAAAACCTTGCAGAGGCTAGGTGAATGTTTCAATGATGAAGCAGAGGCTCCTGTGAATCATTAATAAGTACAGCTGGCCACAGGCCTTGAAGTGCTCAGGTAAACGTGGTGATAGGTATTCTTCCTCTCTTCCCAAGCAACTACAGAGACTTGTTTCCAGGGTTATAGGAGGTCAGGGTCTTAACTTAGCTCTCCTGATTTGTGTATCTGCTAGGAACTCTTAATTATAGTTTAAGAGTTCAAGCTCACATTTTGGCCATGGATCTCTAAGTTAAAGTCCTGTCTACTTTGTGAGTATAGCTTTATGGGATGGTGAAGGATGGAAAGGAAAATATAAGCCCTGAGAATGAGAGAATAGAAGGACATTCATTGCTTTTGAAGGCAATGAAATCAGCATTTTTTCCAAGTTTTTTTCCATATATGTATATAGACTGAATTAAGATAATATGTATCTTAAGTACAGGGTTAATTGTAATAGAGCAAAATGAAAAAAAAATAACAAATATTCAAGGTCAAAGGAATAAGTAAATCATGTCACATAAAAATATAAAATTATATATTAAATTTCCAAAGAGGTTATAATTACATGGATAGCTGATTATGCCAAAATGCTAATTGAAAATTTGATAAAACTGGTTTGTACAGGAAATTTGAAATAAAATTAGAAATTTTATCTCATTTTAAAAAACAAAGGCAAGTAATGTACCAGCAAATGTTGATAGCCTCTGAGTGGTAGAATTATGGTTGGGTAAAATTTTTTTTCAAAATCTTTCCAATTTAAACTTAGCTAATATATTGATTAATCATAATTGTTATTATTATATTCCATGATATTAAATTGAAAGGTGACTTAAAATATGAATTTCTCACATTGTTTTCTTTAGCCAAATTGATTATATTCAGTTTCATTTCCAATAAATTCCTATAATAATGTGATTTAAAGAAAGTGGCATAATTAGGAACCTTAATTTGTTTCATACCAGATTTTATTTGACACTTATCATTCCATTTTTATACTGCATTCAAGTCTGAAAAAGATATTTAATTATTAATTGCAATTCCCCAAAATAGTCTCTAGAGAACTCTAATGAAAGATTATGTATTTGCTGTTTATTAAGTACTGATGAAAGGAATCACCTTTGTATTTTTTGATGCATTGTTTATTTTGTAGTTTCATTTCTCTTATATAATTATACTTGTAACAAATTTTCTTCCAGAGTGCAAGATTAGGCAAAATCTTACTTCTCTTGCTGACAATCTGTTTTTTTTCCATTCAATTTTGCTTTACATATGAAACTATGTGACTTATATAACCCATTATTTTCCCTCTTTGTCCTAATGACTACAAAATTCATAACTAAACTTTGTGTGTAGTTGCTGAGGATTTCTCAGTGAGGTTTTTCTCATATAGTTTTTCTTTACCATTTTCCTTTCCATTCATGTCTTAACTTTGGTCTTTTTATATCATGTCAATGGGTTAAGTATGTCAGCCATATTTTAATTGTAAGTTGCTGAAAATTATCTTGGGAATAAAATGAGAAATAAAAAGATTCAACTACAATTTAAGAAATGAAAACAAAACAATAAAAGAAAAGTTACAGTTTAAGACAACATAGCTTAATTTACCTTTTTTTTTAAATTATATTTGCTGCTAAATTATACCTGCTAACTTTTTTCTTTGTTAAAAGTTCTTAGCTTAGTTAGGCACGGTGGCACACATCCAGCAACTTGAAGCAGAAGGATTGCAAGTTTGAGACTAGCCGCAGCAATTTCATGATGCCCTAAATGATTTAGCAAGACCTTCTCTCAAATGGCTGTAGGTGTAGCTCAGGGGTAAAAGCATTTCTGGATTTAATCCCCAGAACCAACAAACAAAAAAGGATTTAGCTTTTTAATGGTGAAATAATTTGGTCTTCATCCTCCTGGTGGCAGGTTTAGTGATGCTGAGTAATCTGTGAGACTCAAAGGAGGAATACTTATTTCCTTTAATTGGGGATTGTGAGTAGTTAATCAATTTCCTTTGGGTAGTGAAGACGAAAGATACTGAAAATTTGAAAAACTATATAATTTGTGGTAGACCATAAGGGATTCCCCTCCCAACTCCTGCTCCCTATGCTGGCGATTGAATGCACAGATGCTTTGAGCATCTGAGCAACACCCCAGCCCTTTTAATTTTTATTTTATTTTGTACCAGAGTCTGGTAAAGTTGCTGAGGCTGGTCTTGAATTTTTTTTTTTTTTTTTTTTTTTAAGGGCTGAGGACCGAACTTGCAGCCTTGTGCATGCTAAGCAAGTGCTCTGCCACTGAGCTAAATGCTCAACTCCTGATCTTGAATTTTTGATCCTCCTGCCTTAGCCTCCCAAGTTGCTGGGATTAAGGACTCCACCACCTGGCTCAACCTTGCTTCTTAACCAATTTTGACTGAGGTCAAAATTACAGATCCAAGGTACAGATCTACATTTGCATAATTTATTAACAGACAAAATTTCTTTAAAAGGAATTATTTTCATGATCTAAAATATTATAGAATCAATGATTAACTTTATATCCTTCACATACTCTATAGTGTTTTTGAAAGTTTTTGGAATATTTACTAAACATAGGTTATAATTAATAGGTTTTCATAGCTCTGAAATATAGCTGAGACTCTAGAAGATTTTTTTTAGTTGCAACCATTTAAATCAAACAGCTTCTTTGCTTTTCTATTTTTTGTTTCATTTGCATCAGTTTATAGTGATTGTGAAAGTGAACTTACATAAAAATAACAACTCTTACTGATGTTAATTTTGCTCACAATATCTGACATGATTGACGACTTTCATACTTCAGATTCCATGACTCATTTGAAAATAGAAATCCAAAATTAAGGCTGCATCTCTAATAAAATTTGCAACTAGAAACTATAATTAACCTTTTTGTAAGATGATATGTTGGATCCAAATTTTAAAGACTTTGTATCTTATCAAGAGAGAATTTGCGGAAAAGGAGACTCAGTTACTCAGATTACTTACAGCATCCAGTTGTTTTTGTCGCAAAGGAATGTGATGAGGTCCTTTGGTAGTAGTTGGCCAAGTATCTGTCCAGTTGCAGCAACCACCCATTGTTGTCTCCTGAGGGGTGAAAAAGCAGGAAATTAAAAACAAAACATAGCAAATGCATTTTAGTATATTTCGGGAAAAGAAATCCTTTAAAATAAGCCAGCAAGTCTCAAACTTGGTGAGATAAGTACTAGAAGCTTGCTACATGTGTGGATTTCTCTATTCCACATGGGAGGCCTGGGATGGGCCTTTGGCCTCTGTATCTAACAAGGTCTGTAGTGATTCTGCCACAAGTAATATTTGGGCCACACCTGAACATGCAATACATTAGACGTACCAGAATATGGTACACTGCTCTTAGCATTTTAATTGTTTCCCTATATCCTCTTCTTCACCCATTAAAACTGACATTAGAGATATAGAAACATGGATAGAGTGGCCATGATGATTATATTTTTAAAAAGTAAGAAAACACAGTCTGTGTGATCTCACTTCTGGCCCTCCTTTTCTTCCTCCTCCTCCTTCTTTTAAAGGAACCTGGTATTCAAACTGATTATTTTCTGACTGTGCATATATTTTCTTGTGTATATTTTCTGGTTTTTACACTAAACTGCTATATTGCTTAAAATAATTAAAATATTCATGTGGTAGGGAGCTATATGTTGTGTTTGGAATGTCCCCAAAGGTCTGTGTGTTAAAGGCTTTGTCTGTAGGGTATCTCTGATGTGAGGCAGGGAAGCCTCTAAGTGGGAGGTCTTTAGATCATTGGGGTGCATCCTCAAAGGGATTGTGCAACTCCAGGCTTCTCTGCTGTCTCTCCTGTTTTTTTTTTTTTTTTTCCCTTCCTTCACCATCAACTCCTGTCACCACAGGCCCAAAGCAACGGGCCAACTGGTCATGGACTGAAGCCTCTGAAACTATGAGCCACAATGTAAGTTTCCTTTTTTTAAGTTGATTTATCTATTAGTTATCATAATAACAGAAAACTATACAGTGGGGGGAAAGAAGATAATTTTTTTAAACAAAATTCTTTATGCTCTTTAAATTATTATTACTATTTTTTTTTCAGGGCTGAAGACCAAACTCAGGGCCTTGTGCATGCTAGGCAAGGGCTCTGCCACTGAGCTACATCCCCAACCCCCCTTATTATTATTTTTTTAAAGAGAGAGGGATAGTGAGAGAGAGAGAGAGAGAGAGAAAGAGAGAGAGAGAGAATCAATTTTTTATTTAGTTTTTCATTGCTCTGACCCTTAGCTATGTATGCGGTGCTGGGGTTTGAACTTGAGGACTCGTGCATGCCAGGCAAGTGCTGTAACCTCCGAGCCACTGCTCCAGGCCTTCTTAATTGTTTTTAAACACAAGAGACAGTGAAACCAATCATGTGATAAAATGGACTAGTGAATGGGGATGTAGGAGCAGTTTCTATGGAGATCTCTGTGTATGGTACAAGCCTTCATCTTCCTGGTAGGGATCTGAATGTGATCCTCTGTAGAGTTTCTAAATATTTTTTCAAATGTTGCCATTGCTCTCCCCGCCCACCACCATTCTTATTGGTGCATTAGAGTTGTACATCATGATGGGAATTTTTGTTACATATTAATACATGCACACAATATAACAATAAAACTTGGTCATTTTTTCATGGCCAAACATATAAAGAGAGACAGAGTGAAAGAGAGAGTTTATAAAAGTTTGTCCTATATTTGTAATATTTAGTCTGGCATTGCTTTATGAATGATTTCTCTCATACACAGTATGATTGGGGTGAGTTTGTATCCACCAAGTTCTATACTCTTTTATGCTGCAGTTTTCAAGGAAAAGTGTAGAATATGCTGGAAATGCAACATCCTGAGATACGGAGGAACTGCCTGAAACAGCCCTGGTATGGAGTGTTGACACCTTTAGTTAGAGAGGAACTTCCTGGGACAGTCCAGGCTTTGTTCCCTCCCTTCCCTGGAAGCAGGACACCCTTCAAAGCTTTTCCCCTAAGTCATGTTACCCCTGAGGTATGTAACCCAGGCAGCTGCCTCTCAGGGTCCCTCAGCAGTGGTGCAGTTAGCAATCTACTGTGGGCAGCTTCCTTAAGTCCTAGGAGCCCAGTTCTCTATGACTTTCAGGCTTCCTTTGTCCCGTGTTACTTATCTGTCTGTAATAATTTTGCCCCATGTAACTTGTTTGTGTGTTTTATCTTCTTGGACTCAGACAAATTGGTGATCATCATATGTGGAATCTGCTTTGTATAGTATTTGTGTAATTCATACCTGAGATATGACAATCTGTTCAGTTGCATGAATTTGATCAAAGTGACTTCATCATAACCATGGGTTCAACTCTGATTGGCAGATTTTTGGGTTACATCTCCAGTCTACACTTTTTCCTACTGCATAACATATATATTATTTACCATGGGTACCTCAAACAACATTTCCAGAATGGAACTCATTATCTTTTCCCATACAAATTTGTTATTCCCTAAATTATCTGTGTTTGTGAATAGTCCCCACAAACTATCAAATTGTCAAAATCAGAAAGGTTAAATTTATCAGATTGTGCTCATACTCATAAATTGTGTGATTTCCCCCACCTTTGCAGGTTGTTTTCTTATTTTCCACTTCTCATTTATATCCCTATGAAATTCCATTCGGGGA
Source organism: Aplodontia rufa (assembly GCA_004027875.1). Taxonomy (NCBI): domain Eukaryota; kingdom Metazoa; phylum Chordata; class Mammalia; order Rodentia; family Aplodontiidae; genus Aplodontia; species Aplodontia rufa. Next base: position 13,419 of record PVKS010019129.1, read on the forward strand.
AGGAAATGTATCTTAACACAAATGCTATCTACACTTATAAAATTAAACGTGTTTTATTTAGAAATCCGGCCAAAAATGAAAAATTCTTTAGAAGATAGATTATTTAGACACTACATTCTCCTTTCTTTAGCACTCCTCATTGGTTTTAAAACTTACTGCAGAAGATCTCAAATTAAAAACAGCAAAGTAATATGATATCTCATTTCAGAGCTTCTGAATATTTTTTGATGGACTTCAAGCTTACTAACCATGGACTTCAGGATGGATCTCCTGCAGGCCATGAGTAGCAAGGTGGACAAATCAACGTCCAGACCACGTGTGGTCATGCACATTTGTAATCTGTGACTTGGGAGGCTGAGGCAAGTGGGATCACAAGTTCAAAGCCAGGCTCAGAAAGTTAGCGAACCCCTAAGCAACTTAGTGAGACACTGTCTCAAACAAAAAACTAAAAAAGGGGCTAGGATTGTAACTTAGTGATTAAGCATCTCTGGGTTAAAAAAAAAACACAATATCTAAGAAAACAGCAAATACCAGCCATTGAGCACCCAGGAACCGGTTCAAGTTGCCTGTCCAACTCCTAACATCTTCTAGATGATACCTTAGACTGAGAAACAGAAGGAGGAGGACATTTGAAAGACTGAGCGTAGACAGCCAACAAAGACTAACTTCCTCGGTCTGTGGTGGATTTTCTGGGTTAGTTCTTCCTCCATTCTACCTTTAGTTTATAATTCTTTCTTCTTTGGAAGTTGGTAACTTAAATCTGTTATTTTCCAGATAGCAAACTACTAGGGTTTTTGTTATTGATAAACCATGAGACTTGAGGTTTGTAAATGCTAGTTAGCTTCCCCAACCCATAGTGACAGTGGGAGTAATTACTGCCACCCACTCTCAGGGCTCTAGCTCCATAGTGCACAGATTTGACAAGCAGTCATAGTGGCAGCCACAGCTTGTGCTTCTTGATATTGAACTTGCAACCATGGTGGGGTGATCCTCATCTCAGACTCCTGCTTCTGTAGCCTTTAAATTGATGCTACAAATACATAATTCCCTGCCTAAAATCTTTTTTTTTCCTTAAGCACCCTCTTCTCCAATCCAGAGAGTTTTCTTTTTTCTGTTCCTCCCAGAAGGGTTTGCGAATAACAGACTTTCAAGAAACATTGGATGGGTTGATGGGTTATCTGACCTGATTTTTTTTTTGTTTGTTTTGTTTTTGTTTTTAAAGAGAGAGGGACAGTGAGAGAGACAGAGAAAGAGAGAATCAACTTTATTTAGTTTTTCACATGGTCTTCTTTGCTCCAACACTTAGTTGTGTACGTGGTGCTGGGGGTTGAACCCGGGTCCTTGTGCTCGCCAGGCAAGTGCTGAAACCGCTGATCCACTGCTCCAGCCCCTGACATGATTGGTTTTAAAGCTAATAGCAACCCTGTTACCATTAGAAAAATTGGACTTTCTGGGAATGGGGCCTCTGGACAATATCCCCTTCCCCTCCCTCTACCAGGCTAAAGGTCAAGTGTTGCCAGACAAGCTGTTCTTGTCCTTGTGCCAAGTGGTCCCAGGCCACGGGTCCCATCCCCTCTCTGGAGCCAGAGCTTCTTCCCTGGTCCCTGCAGTGTCTCTCCATTCTCTTTGCAGTGACAGCATCAGTCAAGCTTCTCTAATCCTCTACGGCAATAAAAGGTTGCTGCCCACTCCTGCCCATCCACACACCACAAGGATTTTAAAGTTCTTAGAATTTAATAGAACTTCCAGTCCTGACTGTGAAAAGGAAAAAGAAAGGGAATGGGCCTCTCATAGTTTATGGCACACAGAGAAAAAACAGTCATTTAAATGATCACTTTGAGCTTCCTGGAATGATGTGTCTATTAGAAGTTTAGACTTTGGCAAAGTCGCTGCTGTGATAAATCATTACAATGAAAATGAGGAATTCAAAGGGTTGTAAAATGGGATGGCTAAGGAGATAGCTCTGGAGAGATTAAAGAAAGAAAATGATGAGTTCAGGTTTTTATATTGTCAGCTTCAAAAAGTTCAGAGAATCAGGGAACTTCCATGATGACTCTAAGGTTATTTTTTGTCTCTCATGGGCTTAGGTCAGGACTGATGTAACTACAAATCACATAGAATATGATCCAAGGAGTCCCTAAGTTACACTATAAGTTGAATTCACATTTTGCCATATTTTTCAGTGAGCAGTAGAGGACAGATTTAGAAAGACCCTGTGAATTTTGTTGCAGATTTTGTATTCAGTTGGATTTGAGAACCCTAAATCCTTGTCCTTTTGACCCTCCCTTGTCAGCAGAAGCAACTCTTTTTTTCCTGTCTGATGAGGTTAGTTTTAGTTTGTTTGAAAACACCCTGATTACTTTATTTGAAGTAAATAACTCACCAACTTTTCTCAGGCCCTTTATTGCTTCCCATCCTATTATAACCAGACTCAGATCCCTGCACACCCCAGAAGATGAGAACATGTTGGGCTTAGAAAGTGAAGATTTTTCTATTTTATATAGGCATAAACTCAAGGAATTGGTGAGGGGATGGTTTATAGCAGTGCTAGACTGGGAGGCAGGAATATAACTCAGGCTAGGGCACAACTAATCGATATCTAACCTAGTATCTGGATTCTGTGTGCTGGCTCAAGCACTAGCTTGCTAAATTGGGCACTGAAGTCTGAACCTAATGTTGGTGCTGTAGTTTGGATCTTAAATGTCCTGCACAGGCTTGATCTCTAACTTGGCACCGTTGGAGGGTGGAGGGACCTTGGAGAGGTGGGGTCTAGTGGGAGGAAGTTAGGAACTTGGAGGTGTGCCTTTGAAAAGGTAGTGGGACCCTGGCTGCCTCCTCTCACTCTCTTTCACTTCCTAGCCACGAGTGGTTTTGCTCTGCCAGGTGCTCCCTGCTATGATATTCTGCTTCCCAAAAGCAACTGGGCCAGTTGATCATGTACTGAAACCTCCCAAACTGTGAGCCCAAATGATACCTTTTTTCCTGTAAATTGATAGAAGTTGATTATCTCCAGTAACGGAATGCTGACTAACACAGTTGGATTAGGATAAATGAAGTTGAGAGGTAAATGCAAGTGCACACTGAGTGGGTAGAGTGTGCAGGACATGGCCTTTGAACTGTGCACCTACCATGGGCTTTGGGTGGAATATACTATAGATTGACTCACCCAGCCTCCCCTGCCATGAATGTGTGCCTATGGAGCAGGGACTGAAAAGCTTAACCCAGTAAGTCCCAAGTCTTCAATTCTGCAAATATTTCAATGAAGTTTACACAGGTGCACTGAAATAGGTTGGAATAGAGCTTACATATTATTATGATATAATTATTATACTCTAATTATATGTAATTGTTATATATTATATACTAATTTAAGTTTTTATAGGTGTTCTACATCTAGAACAATGGCACAAAATAAGTTAGAACAGCATTCACATTTTCTGTATCATCAGGATTTGAGAAACATTGATATGTGTTTCAATTGGAGGAAGAACTTGGGAGGTACAAGATCATTTTCCTGCTGCTACATCTCAAACAGAGATGCTTCCAGAAGCCCACTGTGTCAGTGGCAGGGCATTGCAGGTAATACCCCTGCAGAGGTGACCAGAGGCAGTTGTGTTGGGATGGCAGGGGTGGTGGCAATAGCATCTCTGCTTCTGGGTCGTAGCTGTGGCGGTGTGCTTGAGGTTCATTAGCACTGATGGGGGCCTTGCTGACCTCCCGGCTTCATCTAGCTCTTTTGAGAATTTTGTAATAAATATGTATTTCCTATTTAATATGCCCAGAGTGGTTTCTATCTCTTGCATTAAACCCTGACAGAGACAGGGACTAAATGAATCAAAGCATTAAAATCTGGTATAAATATGGACACTTATTTAATTTGTTTTTTGGTACTAGGGACTGAAACCAGGGGTGCTTAACCAATGAGCCCTTTTTTAATATATGTTTTTTATTAGTGCATTATAGTTTTACATAATGTTGGGATTATTTGTCACATATTCCTAGATGCACACAATTCAGCAATACAATTTGTTCAATATCCCCTCTCACATCCCTCTAACTCCCTCCTCCCATCCCCTGATCCCTGGACTTTCTTTTCCCTAGTCCTTTCTAATTTTTATTTTGAGACAGGGTTTCGCTAAATTGCTGAGGGTGTTGCTAAATTGCCGAGGCTGGTTTTGAATTAGCAATCCTCCTGCCTCAGTCTCCTACGTCGCTGGGATTACAAGCATATGCCACTGCTCTTGGCTCAAGTGGGATCTCCAGAAGGAGAATGAGGCAAGTAATGCATTTTTTTCTGAACCCACGAGTTTCAGGGTAGTTTAGTTTTGTAGTCCCACCACAGCAGATTCCTTACGGATTCTGGAGACAGGGTGGGGGAGCCTTACAAAACTTCGTACTCTGCTGGGCTACAAATCATCTATTGTTTCTTGGGTGTTAGGTTTTGAAGTTTGTGACATTGGATTTTCCTCCTTTCCTGACTTGTCAGAGTTTGTTGATATTTTGCCAAATGTTTACTACTTGGCTTCTGTCTTTAGATATAGAAGTCTATGAAGGATTTTAATTCTTCATTTTAACAGAGAAGATAAATATAACATTTTGTGCTGAGAGAACTGGTATTTAACATGTATCTACTATGCTGTACTAGGTACTTTATCCTTATAATAACTCTAGCCATATTTACCATCTGCTTTTACAGGGGAAACACCCAATTCTGAGATGTTTAGTGATTTAGCTTAGGAACAGAATTATTAAACAAGAACTAAAGCATTAAAATAATAAAATATTTTTTGCATTTTCTTTTCCAAGCCAAGAAATTATTTAATCAGTTTATAGTTCACCCATAGAAGTAAAACTTTCATGTTATATCAGCTTTACATATTTAGCTATTACTATTTGTTGTCCATTTTTCTGTTGTTCTTTTCATCTCTGTTATTAAAGCTTGTTGGGGCTCAGAAGATGACACCCCCAAGCACAGCATTTTGGTGTGCTGAGTGCTTTCGACTGGAGATTTGAAGACCTCAGATGCGTTTTTCAAGGCAAAGAGTTTCTTTCTGACCTTTTTCTGCCCTCACATCTCCCGTCCTTCTTCCTCCCCTAAAGTTATAGAAACCAGAGTTTCTCTTCTCCGAGGCAGGTCACAGAAACTAGAACCCCTTTCTTCAAGCCATATGATATAGAAATATCAATCTAATCTTCCTCTGCTTTTCTGCATAAGAGCTAGCCATAATGAAATTCTCTGACCTGCCTTGTCTGATAATAGATTATAAAATTCTCATTCTAGAAGGGTCTTGAGCCATTCCTGGGAGGAAGGAATGCTACACAGAGAGGCCTCGAAGAATCTGAGCAGATAGTCTTATTGGATTTCCTCTCCTAGTCTATTAGCATTAGGACATGGGTTTGTCCAATCATATTTCTTTATATCTGTCCATTCTTCATTGAATCTAATCATAAAAACAGGTTTCCTCAGGTTTTGGATCTTTATTTTCAAAGACTCTTATATCACATAAAACTTTAAACAAATCTGTTATATTCTTTTCTTGTTAGCCTGTCTTTTTTAGTGTGTGTGTGTGTGTGTTGTGGTGGGGATTGACCCCAGGGATGCTTTACCACTGAGCTATATCCCTAGTCCTTTTTATTTTGAGAAAGGGTCTTGTTAAGTTGCTGAGACTCTCACTAAGTTGTAGACGCTGGACTGGAACTTGTGATCCTCCCGCCTCAGCCTCCTAAGTCACTGAGATTACAGGTATGTTCCAGCATGCCTGGCATCCTGTCTTTTGTTACAGGTGTGTTGTTACAGGACCCTTATGATGAGTGAGAGAAAGGATGACCCCCCCATGTATAGGTGCTTTCATCAGATTTGTGTGAATTACACAAAACATTCATTTAATTAACAACCAGAAAAAGTTATTAACTGGAATTAAGTTCATCATTATTTTTATTCCTAGAATCAATGAGAGTCTTGCATTGATGTATTACTGAAAAATTTATTAAATAAATTAATTTTCATGGTATTATATTATATATACATTTATAAATGTCACAAATGAAATGTGTCAGTAGACGAGTCATTTGGCTGTGGATGTGTTAAGGCATTGATGAATTCCTAAAGCCAAGTTCCTGTGTACTTGCAGAGGATGAGTGAGAAGTGGACTTGCGGGGGTCTGAAGGATTTGACCTCACAGGCTGCCAGGGCAGCCGTCCTGTGGAAGGAACAGGTGCTTCCAGTTTGTGTTGAAGTTCATGATCAGAATCCTGACACTTCCATCTATACTTCAGAAACAGGACATTTGGGTGAGGTGACAGTATTCTAGAGCACAGAGCTGTTTTGTGGGTAGTGTGTCCCTGCTGCTATAAAACTGATGACAGGAGTTGCTGGGTGACAGCCAGAAGACACTGATTTTTTCACTCTGCTTCTTTAGCAGGTTCTGTATTTAACCGAGCCTTTATAAATGAACTATTTCAAGTCGTTGCATTTTTACCTTTAATAGTGCAGTGGCTTAAAACCACAGGCCTAGTGCCCTTTCCTGGTCCTTTGTCCTTCACCATTGCTCTCTTGCCCTTCTGTTTAATGGAGTGCAATGCAAGTGGCTTTAGTTGCAACATTTTAGCCTTAACAAATCAAAATGATGAAGTTGATTATGGATTTTTTTTGTTTGCTTTTTGTTTTTAGCACCGGGGATTGAACCCAGGGGCACTTAACCACTGAGTCACATCCCCAGCCCCTTTAATATTTTGTTTTGAGGGGCTGGAGCAGTGGCTCATCAGTTTCAGAGCTTGCCTGGCATGTACAAGGATGCGGGTTCAAACCCCAGCATCATGTACACAATGAAGTGTCAGAGCAATGAAAGCCACATGAAAAACTAAATAAAATTCATTCTCTTTATCTTTCTCTTTCTCATTGTCCCTCTCTCCTTAAATTTTTTTTTTTTTAAAGATGGGTCTCGCTAAGTTCCTTAGAGCTTTGCTAAGTTGCTGAAGCTGGCTTTGAACTCGTGATCCTCCTGCACCACTGTGATTACAGGCATGTGCCACCACAGCCAGCCTCTTTCTCTTTTTGTTCCTACCCTCTTTCTTTCCTTTTCTATTTAATTTTACCTACCTACACACACACACACACACACACACACACACACACACTCACCCACAGGAATGGAATAATAATAATAATAAAAAAGAGGGAAAGGAAGGGAAGGAGGCAGAGGGAGGAAGGAGGCAATGTCAGGATGAAAGTGGGGAATTTTGACCAGCAGAAAAAACCAGGCCAAACTTGCTTATACTTCCCCAGGTCAGAACACGTATTTTGGGAGAAATTTCTTTTTAAAAAAATCATGGAGAGGTTTAGTTTTTTAAAATAGCAATGTCGTCAAACAAACCAACTTTTTAGTAATTAGTTTTTATCTTCCTTCTGCCTTCTTAAGGCATTTTCTTCCTACCCTTTACATCCTCCCACCAGAAGGTAGGAATACAGAACAGGGGAAATGTAGCCAAAATTGCAAAGTGGAAAAGTTAGCATTTTTAAGAATGGTACATGTGTTTCTAACTTTTAAATCTCATATCCTTGATATTTCAAGGATGCATGGGGCAAGGAGCAAAACGTTTCTTCATACTTCAGTAAGCACTTTGCTAAAAATTGATTCTCTGGTTTTTCTTGAGGCAAGCGAGGGTAATGTAAAAAGCACTTTAAATTAAAAAAAGAATTTTCAGCTAAAAATGGTATGATTCTGTAAATAAAAGAAAAATAGATCAAGGAAAGTCTGTTCTTGCGTGCTGCATAAGCTTGAGTAGTTATTGAATGAATGATACTGAATTGAATCAATGAATAGTTGGAACTCAAACATATTTTGAGGAAGTGAATCAGTTCACAACTTGATGATACTCATCTGGGGTATTTGTTTAAAAAAGAAGATTTCTGGACTCCACTTCTTTTTATTAGGTCAGCATTTTTTGGGAGTGGGGCTAGGACTCAGTTTCTTTTACAAGTCCCCTAGGTTGCACAGCTGCATAAAGTTCCAGTGCTTTTTATAGGTGCTAGGGATTGAACCCAGGATGTTGTGCATGCTAGGCAAGCAGCTGATCACTGAGCTACACCTCCAGCCCTGTCTATTGAATCATCAAAAGTTAAGGGACTTAGCTCAGGGGGGATGTCAGAACAAAGGAGGGTTGAGGCATTGTGTGCCAAATGGTATGCTATTTTATTAAAATGAAGGATGACATCTTATAGCCTACAAAGCATACCTACTGTTGGCTTATGAATGTGTAGGTGATTGATTATGCAAAGTGGACCATTCCTTATTCTCACATATTTGCTTGACTTTCAGCAACCATTCCTGGTACACAATGCAGCATCTTTTGCTCATATAGTAATGATCCCTAAGCACAGAGGTGTCTTGAGCCATTTGGGTAAGCCTGGATGCAGCTGGTAGGGTGGAACAATTCACCAAACTAGTTGTGGTGGGGGTCTCTAAGGATTTTAATAACCATGTCAGTTTGCTGGACAGAATACCATGCCACTTTCTAGGGTCTTAGTACCATTGGAGACAACGTTTTGAAGAGATCAAGGACTGTGAAAATATCATGGGCATCTTTTAAGACACACTGAGGTCGTTCAAAAGTTGTCTTTTGTTAAGAACTATACCAGAAACTTTACAACTGCTGAGAGAAAATATTGGGTCAACACTCTATCATATAGTGGCTGGCACTGATTTTTAAGACCCCCCAACACACGAGAAATAAAACCAAGAATCAACATGTGGAATGCCATCAAACTAAAGAGCTTCTGCCCAGCGAAGGAAACAAGAGCATAAAAAGAGAGCCTATAGAATGGGAGAAAATCTTGACCAGCTACCCCTCTGATAGGAGATTAATATCCAGGATATACAAAGAACTAAAAACCCCCAAAAACCCACCAAAAAAACAAGCAACCCAATCAATAAAAACTAGACATTTAAACAACCCAACATTACTAAACATCTCTAGTAATCAGGAAAATGCAAATATAAACTATATCAAGACTTCATCTCATTCCCATCAGAATGGCAAAGATCAAGAATATGAACAACAATAAATGCTGGTGAGTTTCTGGGGAGAAAGGAACACTTGCACATTGTTGGTGGGATTGCCGACCAGTACAACCACTCTGGAAAGCAGCCTGAAGATTACTTAAAATACTATGGATGGAACCACCATATGATCCAGCTACCCACTCTGGGATATTTTCCTAAAAGATCTAAAATTGGCATACTACAGTGACATAGTCACACCAATGTTTATAGCAGCACAATTCATGATAGCTAAATTATGGAATCAACCCAGATACCCATCAATAGATGAATGGATTAAGAAATTGTTACACACACACACACACAGATGAAGCTCTACTGAGCCATAAACAAAGAATGTAATTATGGCTTTTACAGGTAAATAGATGGAAATGGAGAATATCATGCTGAGTGAAATTAGCCAAACTCAAAGGTTAAATGTTTTTTCTCTTGTGGAAACTAGAGCAAAATAAAGGAAAGGGGGAGGGAAGCATAAGTTAACACAAAGAACCAATCAAATGCAAATTAACAGGCAAGCAAAGGACACATTAGTAGAGTAAGGAAGGAGAATGGGAGAGAGGAGAGAGGATGGGAAAGAAAAGGGGAGAGAAAAGTGGAAGGGAGGAGTGGATCATGAATTGAAATAGATTTCCATTCATGTATGAGTTTGTTGGGGTGAAACCACCTAGTATGTATAACTATAAAGGTCTAATTAAAAAGAGCTATCTTTTATGTCTTATCTGGTAGGACATGTTCTGATATGAAAATCTGTGTGGTGGTAACATAAACATCATAAACATAGTTTAAGCATTGTTGTATTTTCCTTTCCATTTTGAAATGGGTTCTTGCTATGTTGCCTAGGCTGGCCTCAAATTCCTGGGCTCAAGTGATCCTCCCACCTCAGCCTCCTGAAGTTGTGATTACAGGTGTGCACTGTCATGTCCAGCTCTAGGCTTTATTAGATAAACATATTTGAAGTCAAAACCAGGTCTGCACTTTTGGAGAAGTTCAAGGGTTTAGCTACTTATGTTATTTTGAGAATAATAAATTGAATACCAGTAATTTTTAAATGTATTTATGACCCATGTAACTTTTTAACCTCAAAATGACAAACCACCAACTTTAATGGAATATTTTGAAATGAGAAAATATAACTTCTATATCAAACTGCCTGACATTGCTATCATTCTGATTGCTATACAAGAAGCTTATTTAGGAAATGATGGAATATTTAGTGCTCCAGAATTTTAAATGTGGGACCAATTAAAAATTGAAAGTGTCCTTGAGCATACTTCAAACAGTTTTCTATTCCTCTTAAATATATATATATATATATATATATATATATATGTATAATCACCATCACACTCATAATTAAGTGCTGCTTATCTAATTCTCATAGATTAGTAAATGTCAAGCCAGTGCCAGGAAAATACTCTGGGGTATTAACAAAGTTTTTCTTCCCTTGAATTCTTTGCACTCTCTGCCCTTTATCCTATCTTAGGCAGCTGGAATTTTCCATTTTCATTGCCTGAAATGGATGACACAGAAGTTCTGAGATAACAAAGGAATCAAATTCTTGATATTTGACTTTCATATGCTTAAGTTTGATCTTCAATAATAGATTTGGAAAATTAGAAAAGAGAAGAGCTGGACTTGGCTCTTCACAGACTGAATAAGAGACTGGGATTAGACAGGAGAATGGGAAAGTTTTTTTCTCCTCCCTTCCCCATGGGTTGAATCTGGCAGCAACCATGGGTCACTTGTCTCTTGGAGCAGAAGGTGACCTTTGCTTAAATAGACTGCACATGTGGCAGGACCTGTGGAATCATTGCACAGCCTGGATTGACATAGGAGGAATAGAGCAGGGATTGTCACCAGGGCTGAGGCAGATGGACCTAAATGTGACCTAACCATGAAAGTTCTCCAGGGTCTCAGTCTGGCTCAGGAGAAGCAAAATGTTTCCTAGGAGTCCTGGAGTGCCAAGGATCTAGGCAGGAGAGGCGCTGGATGTGGACGTGTTCATGCTAGGCAGGAGATGATAGAGCAATAACGTATGGTGGCAGACCAGATTGATTTATGCCCATCTCAGGGGATGCTGTGATCACTACATGATGACAGCCAGCCAGACCATCTGCCCCAGTAGCCCCCACCCAATGTCCTGGCTGTGCATGGATCACTGAGCGCAACAGCAACCCTAGGAGAAGGGAGATAAATAAGACCTTTAACTGATTTGGTTTAGGTTTCTACCGCTCGAAAGGATGAAAACTTGTAATAAACAAATGCTCTACCACTCAGCAACACTCCCAGCCCCTGGAAGCTTGTAATAGAAATAAATTTTGGCAATAGAAAAATAAAGATTACATAAGCAAAGATTTTTTATTCACACGAGAATGTGAACTGTCATCTGCCACATGCAGTGCAGAGCTTTAACTACTCTTATGAGTTGTCATGAGGATTAAATGATGTAAAATAAATAATGCACTCAGAGCAGTACCTTATTTAAAAGGTGCTATAAAAATTTTCACCCTATTCTTAACATTACACTTGTTACTTTAAATTAGGAAGTTCATCTAATTTCTCAAGTACCATTTTCTAAATGTGATTTAAGGGGAGTCCCCATGCAGTCAGAATTTTATCAATAAGAGATTTATTTGAAGGAGATACCACATAATGATTAATAACATGGATGTTGTCTTTCCACCCTAACAAAAACAAAAAAAGCAAAACAAAACGAAACTAAAACAGCTGCTTTGGTTTAGGTAAGTGTCCCCCAAAGTTCCATGTTTTAAAGGTTTGATCTCCAGCAGGTGGCATTATTGGTAGGTGGCCTAACAGGAGGTCTTTAGGTCTTTGGGGCATGCCCTTGAAGGAGATCATGGGGCCCCTATCTCTTCCTCTTTCTCATTGCTCTCCTGCCACAAGGTGCACAGTTTTGCTTTGGCTTCTTCATGTGCTCCTGCCGTGGTGTCTCACCTCAGGCCTAAAAAGAACAGTGCCAACTGATGAACCTTCCAAACTATGAGTCAAAATCAATCTTTTACTTCTAATAATTTGATTATCCCAGGTATTTGGTCTAGTGATAGAAGAAGACCAAAACATAAGCCAAGCACTTGGGTGTGAATTGTGATCAAGCCATGATATCAGAACACTGATACTTCTGTACTTCTGTTTTCATTATTCGTAGAATGGAGATAATCCTACATCCAATTTGCATGAAGTGTAAGAATGTGTTCAAAGGATTTGTTCTGTGTCTGGAACACAACAGACACTCAAAAACCAGAAGATGCTTTTGTTTGTTTGGTCTTAGTTAAGTTGGCTTTTTTTTTTTAAATAAAACATTTTATTGAAATGTAACTTTCAGATAGAAAAATGCACAAATCATACATATTCTGTTCAGTGAGTTATTACAAAATGTACACACCCTTGTAATTTTACATACTCAACTTTTATAATACTTCCATGTAAGCTTAAAAATGTATATTCTGTATTATCAAGCACAGTTAGACCAAACTAAGTAATTCTTACTCATTTAGTCTACTTGATCGAGTTCCAATATGCAGTTTTACTATTAAAAAAACCCAGAAGATGCTTTTAATTTTGTTATTAGAAGTCTTATTAAACAAAATCCTAGGAAGGTAAAAAGGAAGTGTCCCAAATAGTCACATGTAGACTCATATAGAGCACAAGATGGCTTTTCAAACATAAACTAAATAGGGTTTAGTAGCATCACAAAATAAATACAGTATTAATAATCCAAATAATACTTGCACAATCATTTAATTCTGGAAAACTCACAATCTAAGTATTTATATCACTTGAAGGGGTGAAATATAGAATGATCAAGAGCCTGGGTGGGGTGTGGGTGATGAGGGGGGAATTTTGGTTTAAGAACAAATGCATATCATATTGTTACTTTATATGCATTTATGATTTTATAATAACTCAACTCTTTAATAAAATTTTTTTTAAAAAGAAACAAAATAGAAACCTAATGGGATGGAGAAAGGCAAAGAATTTAAGATATAATTTGGAAGGAGCCTGCTATAGTTTGGATCTTGAATGTCTTTTAAAGGTCAGTGTGTTGAAGGCTTGTAGTGGAAGGCCTTTAGGTCTTTGGGAACATACCTTTGAAGGTCTGAAGGGGAGTGTGGATCCTGGTTCCTTTTTCTTTCTTTCTCCCCACACCCCTTTTTGCCTTTTCCTCTTGTGGCAAATGATTTTGCTGCACTATGCACTCCCAGCAAGATATGCTGCCTAAAGCAGGCCTAAAGTAACAGAGCTGATCAGGGACTGGACCCTCCCAAACTGTGGACCAAAGTAATCTGTTCTCTTTATAAGTTGATTTTCTCAGGCATTTGTTATAGTCATGGAAAGCTAACCCAGAGCTGGGGTATAGAACTTCATATGAAATCATGTTCATCCTTCCCAAAGAAGCTTTTGTCAGCACAGGGTTCTTTATGCTATGATAGCCAAGTTGATTTTGTACTTATTAATATTTGTTATTTCAACTTTACATGTGTTTGTGAGGGGTGAGGCATATTTGTGAGGGAAGTACTAGTAAAGTTGAACTCAAAAAAGACTTTGTGTATTATATATTTCAAATTCTTTTCTGTGTATTAGTATGTTTTGACATCTTCACCTTTCTGGCTAGGAGACAGGGTCCCTCCAGGGGCCAGCTAATTCTTACAGAGAATAAAGGACCTGGCTAGGTGTATGCCTTTTATAAGCAAACTAACTAGTCCAGAGTCAGACCTTTTTTATCTGGCCTGTGGACCCAGGAAGCAGTGTTCCTCTGCCTCGATCATTCCAGGGCCACATACCAGGTAGTTAAGGACTATAGCTTAGAGCCATCTGAAATCATTCTGTTGTAACCTGTTTACCTGCCTTGCCCGTCCCATGGAAACCACAATAAAGACACCCTGTTTCTGACCATCCTGGCATATTTCTCCTGTAGCCTGTGTGGTGCATCCTGCCTGCTATCTTTAGGACCTATGATTATAATAAACTTGTTTTTCTGTGCCCTTCCTATATCTCCCTTTTGGCTGCATCTGATTGGTCATTACACAAAAGAATACAGAACACCTTGTGAAAAGGGTATCATTCAAGTTTATGACAACCATATGTGAATAGCAGAGGAAACTCATCGTTAGGGAGTTTTATGCCATCTGCAATTATGTATAAGAATGACGCATAAGAAGTTGTATCTGAAATCCACTAAAACCAGACTCTCAGGACTCCTTTAATCTGGCCCAGGATTTGTGTTGACTTTTCTTTATTTCCTGTTTCTATTTATCCTAGTTTCCTTGGACTACTGTAAGAAATCACCCCCAAACTTGGTCATTTAAGACAACAGATACTTATTCTTTCACAGTTCTGGAGACTGAAAGTCTGAAACCAAGGGTGTTGGCAGAGCTACTCTCTCTCTAAGGCTCTAGAGGAGATCTTTTCTTGCCTGCTTTAGCTTCTGGTGGCTCCTGGCACTCCTCAGCTGTGATAGCTTTACTCTAACCTTTGCTTCTGCCTTCCCATTGTTACCTTTCCTCTAGCCTGCTTTTATGTCATTTTCTGTCTCTTGCAAGGATACTCTCATTGGCTTTAGCATCCATCCTAAGCTGGTGTGATTTCATTCCTTGCCTTTAGTACATCTGCAAAAATGCTACTTCCAAAGGAGGTCACATTCTAAGACTGCAGGTAGGCATGAATTTTTGGTGGCTACTGCCCCCTACAATGTATTAGAATATATTTTCCATTTCCCCTTTGGCTAATAGAAATGCTAATGAAGGCCAAAAATATCTTCATGCTTTTCCTACAGATGAAACTGCTAGAGTGCAGAGGAGGTGAGGGATGTTAAAAGAACAAGACTACAGAGGACAGGAATCAGACTTTGGGTCTCCCCATAGAGTAAGTCAACCTGTCTCCAGGACAAGGCTAGGTTAGTGTAACTGTGAGGGGGATCTCTGTTCAGACATTGCTTATAACACAGAGGAAGGAAGGCTGGTAGATTTCAAAACAGAAATGCAAACGGCTCTTTATAAATAAAAATCTAGATGTAGTGAATTAACTCAAATGCATCTGAGAGTGGGCAATTGCTCTACCACCAAGCTCTATTTCTAGCTTGCATCTCAGAATTTGGTGATATTTAACATTGCATTTTTATTACTGAATTACCACTCAGTTTGAAATGAATATAAATAATTCCTCTATGAGAACCTTCCGCTATTTGTCATCAGAATTCCTTAGTATTTACCCAGACATATTCTCCCAAGTATCTGAGCATGCTAGATGAAAAACTGAAAGGTCTCTTTATTTTCAGTTTGTTCTTGCCACACTGAGCACCACTCTGATGACTTAAAATTTGTTTTGGCTTCTACTCTGATTGTGTCTGTGAAAGTTCTGAGTAAAAATGAAAGTGAGTTAGTGACATGTAGTAAAAACCACATAGAACTTATATGGGACTTATATTTAATGGTATAAATCATCGAACTTTTATAAAGTACAATGAAGTTTATAAGTAAGACAAAGTTATAAAAACAGTACAATTTTGTCATAAGTATGTCTGTATCTATATATAAATTCTATATTGCCCAAATATTTTTTTAAACTTTCAACCTCTCATTTATTTGTGAGTTTTTTTTTAATTTTTATTTTTGAACAACCATACAAATTTTTAACAAAATAATATAAAATGTGTATAGTTTCTGGATACTAGATTTACCCCCAGGAGTGCCCCGTCTCCAATTTCCCACCTGTATCCCTCCCTTCCCTTACCCACAATATCTCTAAAAAAGTATTAGGCTGTATAACATTACACCTTATCTGGATTTAACACATGATAATAAACAACCTTCTGAATGGCCAGGGTCTAGTTCCAACCTTCACAGATGAGTGGAGACATTTAACCCTTGGTTCTCTGGGTTAAGCTGATTTTACTCAGCATAATTTCTTTCATAGCCATCCATTTACCTTCAAAGTCTGCAATATCATTGTTTCTAATTGCTGTGTAAAATTCCATGATATATATGTACCACAGTTTTTGGATCTATTCATCCAGTGAGGGACATCTGTTGCCCAAATATTTTAGAAACTTTTTTTTCCCTTTTTTTCAGTGCTGGGGTTGAACCAGAGCCTGGGGCATACTAGCAAGGTCTGTACCACTGAGCCACACTTCCAGTCCTTATGGCCAGACATTTTAGAAAGAAAAGGATTCCTATAAATTCAACTAAAAAATTAAAGTCTTTCACTTTTACTTGCAATGTATTCTGAAAAATTTTTCAGTGACTTAATGTCTTAATGGTTTTTACATTTAGATTTATTTTTAAAAGGAGGGGAAAGGAGAGGATAAAGGGGGGGATATACAATGTGTGCATGTATGGAAATGTAACAAACCCCTTCAATATGTAAAACTATAATGAAAAATAGAATCTTGCTAAAAAATTAAAAAAATAATGTGTATAGTTTTGGAGAAATTATTCATGGGTTTTCTGAGGAAAAGAGGACTTTAAACTCATCAAAGAACAATTGTGGTTTAGATGTGAGGTGTTCCCATAAAGCTCATGTGTGAAGCAATGTGGGAAGGTTTAGAGGTGAAATAATTGGGTTATGAGAGCCTTAAGTTAATTAGTGTAGTATTCTGCTGACAGGAATTAACTGGATGATAACTACAGGCAGGTAGGGCGTTGACTGGAGGCAGTGGCTCATTGGGGGTGTGCCTTTGGGATGTATATTTTGTCTGTGGTGAGGGGAACTGTCTATTTCTGTTTCTTGGTGGCCATGACCTGAGCTACTTTCTTCCACCACACTCTTGAACCTTCGTGTCCTGCCTCATCTTGGACCCAGAGCAATGGCATTGGCTATCTACAGATTGAGACCTCTGAAACTGTGAGCCCAGATAAACTTTTCCTCTTTCACATTTGTTCTTGTCAGATCTTTTGGTCACAGCAACAAAAATGCTGACTAAAACAGTACTTGTTTAAAATGCGTGTGATAATATAAAAGTAATAGCTCTCTCCAAATATAATTAGTTCATGCAAAAGTTCAATATATGGAGAGTTCAGTTTGATTCACTCAGTGTTTCTTTTTTTTTTAGTGACCCTCAAATTTTATTTTTGCTATTCCCATTTGACTTCTTTTTTACATTTTAAAAATCATTGCTGGTGACAAGGTTTAAACATTTGAAGAGACTAAGGGAGAGATTTTTGGAGTTATTTTACCTTGAAAGTTCTGATTAAGGAAAGTTTCTCTTTCTGTTAAAAACAGACATTTTTTTGATAGTCTACTACTCAGTTCTAAGTGATCACTCTAAAAGTGATTTTTAAATGTGGATTTTGGTATATGTATGTTAAAATATTGTATTTTACATGTTTGTAAATGTATCTAATACTGCTTATTCAAATATGCATGAAGTTTACATATTCTGCAAGAATAAGTTTTCTGACTGAATTAAAAAAATTAAACAGAATTTAAATATAGCTGACTTAAAAATGAACAGCCTTAGAAGTGTAATTTATCCAGATACTATAAAATGCAGAAATTAAAAAAACCCACAACAGTCCAAGGAAATTGAAGCAATGAGAGATAAACAAAAATAATTCCACCTCATAATTTCTATCACCTGGTCTCTAAAGATGGTGATGAAATCTGCCACCTTCCCTTAGATGTTCCAGCCTTCTCAGGCATGGACAGAAGCTCTGTGCCAACTGGCCATCGTTGAGGTTTTGAACAGAGTAAAATTGTTTTATATTTCCAGATTGGCTGCCACTACACATTAGGGTGTAGGGTTTCAAAATATTAATTTTTGGGGGACACAATCATTCAGTGCATAACACCTGTATCCTGGTAAACATCTTAAATATAGAATCTCATTATGTCTTCTGAAAAACCCAGATATTATTCCCATCTCATAAGAAAGAGGCATTTTTATCTTTCTTCATAGCTGGAATGTAAGTCCAAATCTCCAACCCCTGAGCCTGCTCTCTCAACCCAAACGTACTATCTCCCTCTGAATTGCTGACTGGGGACTCCTGAGAAACTTGCATGACTTGAAGGAATATTAGTGTAGGGATTGCTACTCTCATTACTTAGTCTCTTTAAACTTAACATTGGAGGGAGACTTGCCACTCCTCATGGAGAACCTACTTTTGGGGGTGAATTTACAGTGGCTACCAAGTTCTTTTTCCTGCCTCCTGTGGCCATTTCAATTGGCGGAAGCTCATTATGGCTCTGTCCAGGGCACTGTCTGAATGGCCAGCAGGTTGAGAGGGAAGTGGATGGCAGTGTGTACTACACTGACTTTGGTTTCTTTTTAAGGTGTAATACTTAGTTATTTTAGTGAGATGCTATTTTTAAAAGCAATGTTATAATCTTCCAAATCAAAGGTACCTGTAGCTTTAGCTCACCGGTTTAGAGATGGTGGTTACTGTTGAGTTACCAACACTATCTGGAGAGAGTGAACCAAAGTGAGAGTGCTCAAACTATAATCAGATCAAGTGAGAAACAAGTAAAAGTTTGGGACTGGGACTGTAGCTCCATGGTAGAAGGCTTGCCTCTCATGTGCTGGACTCTGGATTCACCCCAGCTCTACAAACAACAACAATGAAAGAAGTCAAGATTTATTATCATACAATAAGAGGAAGTATAACTTGCTGTGGAAAGACTTAAACCCAGGTGGAAAGAAGCTCAGAGACATATATGATAGAGTGGCTTATAAAACAAAGATGAAGTTGTCAAATCTTGACAATGATTGGCTGATTGTTACAGTGGGGATTCCACATGGCAGGGGACTGGTTAAAAGTGATTTCTTTATATTAATTGAGGAAGATGATTTATGTTTCCTTTGGGTTTATGAAAAGCCTGTACAAGGAATAACCTAATTTTCTCTTAGTTTTGAGTGTTATTTACATGAAATAAGCTAGATTAAGTTTTGTTTAGGTGGCCTATGGTTTGGGAACTCAAGACTGGTGTCCATCCTATTTTGTTTTAACCAATGTTTAATTTCTCCAAAGCATGCCTTAAAAAGTCTGTCACACTTGAGGGAGCCACTAGCAAGGACTGGCTTCAGGGAACATTGTTTATGTAGCACTTCAAATATTAATATTATTGTGTATGCTTTTGTCCTCCAAAATAGTACCATATTTCTCCATGAGTAGAAATCTAATTATTTTACACTATTGACAAAAAGCTTATTTTTTTCTAATGTGTCAGCTCCTGGAAATTAAATTATTTTATAAATTGCTATTTCTAAGGTTTCAGAAATTTGAACAAAATTCTAATTGAAAGCTGCTTTCTCAGGTATTCCACTTGCCTTGGAAATCCTCCTTATTGGCCTTATAAAGTTGTAGATGTGGTTGTTGCTTGAATAATAGGCAGATTGCACTTATGTATTTTCTTTTTCTTTACTAGAAGATATCACCTTTCCTCCCTAACTATAGTGCTAAAGGTGAGGATGAGCAATGGTACCTAACACTTCTAAAGTACCTACCATACTGGCCCTCTCTAATCTTTTGCACTTAATTTCCTCAAATTCTCATAGTGTGATACAATTATCAATCCATTTTATAAAACAAGAAAACTGAGGCACAGAGAGATTAAGAATTGTTCCCCAATTTTTGTAATTGATTCTTCTTGTACCCAGGTTCAAACTCTGGTGGTGTGGTTCTAGAGTGTACAGTCTAAATTTCTATATCATTCTGCCTGTAAGACATGAACTGGGCAGGTTCATGGGTTAAAACACTCTGAGTATAAACACCACTTTCCTGAAATATTGACTGTGGCACTCTTGCTTATAAAAGAATAGACATTTAAAGCTAATGAAATAAATGTAAGATTTCCTCCAGCAACATATATTTTGTATTTCAATTTGACATTTCCTTTTCCATTTCTTCTTCTGTCAAGAGATTGGTGTCATTTAAGCTCAGCAATTTCACTGTCAGTCCTTATGGCCCCTGTCTTTTGCTGTGACTCCAGGTGCTTCACTCACCACAGTTGTCCTCGTCGGCCTGATTCCCACAGTCGTCCACACCATTGCAGTGGAGAAACTGAGGCAAGCACTTGGTGATGTTCCCACAGGGGAAATAGCCAAGGGAGCACTTGACATCCTGTGCACCCCCATGAGCAACTGCGATGAGAAGAGAAGAAATAACAATTGAAGAAGGTCTACACAACTGCATTGCAAAAAGTGTTCCTCCTGATATTTTCTAAATATTTGGCTTTCTCATCCTGAGTGTACAGTCCTCCATATGGGAGCCGTACCTTTCTATTCCAATGCCAACTCTTTTCCAAGAACTTTAATTTCAATGCAATGCTCTTTGCCTTGTATCTAGAAGTTTTCAGAAGTTGCTTCTCTTTTCCTTTGTTCAGATTGCTTCTCTCTCTTTTTAAAGTGTAATGTTTGCCTGAACTTTATAGTTCAGCACAATCCCACTCTTCTACAAAAAGCTTTCAACCAATAATTTTAAAAATCAGTAATTTATTGTATTCTTACTCTGGGCTCAGAATTGGGACTGGTCTGATAGCAGAGGAAGGAGACATAGAGGACAACAGGAAAGCATGTGCCATGTGGTCATTATATTCCTAAGTGTGAGGCCCATGCAGGATATTGTGAATGAAACAGGGTTCCTGCCCTTGTGGAGGTGGCTGTCTATTGGGGAGGACACTCTGAGCAATTCAACACAAAACTGTGAACTCTTAGAGGAGCAACAAGAAAGAAAACTGGTGCTATAATGGGAAATGTGCACTGGGACTTAGCAGGGATATTTGGGAAATGGTGCCATTTAAGCTGAGATCTGAAGAAGAGGAAATCACCCATGGGATTGGGGAAGCGATGGTGGTTGCAGTGATGAGGAAGAGATTCAGGCTGAGCATTAGGGTGCTCAGAGAAGGTTGCTGTACCGGAGCACAGTGAGTAGGATGGGTGGCCCAAGCTGAGGCAGGTGAGGTAGAGAAATATTCCTGGACACAGGTGAGAACTTTAGAGTTTATTTAAATGTGAAGGGAAACAATGAAGGACTTTAAGCCAAAAAGGAAATTTGGGAAACATGAATGCATTAATAACATTATTCTGATTGCTGGAGGAGGGGAGTCAGTGGGTAGGTGGCAAGAGTGGCAGGTGGGCTGACAAGAGACTTTTGTTATAGTTTAGATATGAGGTGTTCCCCAAAAGCTCATGTGTAAGACAATCCAAGAACATTCAGAGGTGAAATGATCAGATTATGGAAGTTGGATCTAATCAGTGGATTAATTCACCTGTAGGAATTAACTGGGTGGTAACTCTAGGTGGGTAGGATGTGGCTGGAAGAGGTACATCACCGGGCTATGCATATGGGTGTTGATTTTTTCCCCGATGAGCAGAACTCTCTCTCTCTGCTTCTTTGTTGCCATGTTCTGAGGGGCTTTCCTCTTTCACACTCTTGTGCCATGATGTTCTGCCTCACAGTGGGTCCAGAGCAATGGAGTCAGCCATCCATGCATTGAGACCATGAGCCAAATAAACTTTTGCTCCTCTAATTGTTCTTAACAGTTATTTTGATCACATGATGAAAAAGCTGACCAAAACCACGTAATAGTAGTCTGAGTAAAGATAATAAAGCTTAGTGTAGGGTGGTGTCAATGGAAATTAGAAAAATGGACACAATGGACATGCAATTTGAAACTAAATGAAGACACAGAGTTTGCAGGAGCACCTCTTGAGCAGTTGGGAACATGGCAGTGACTTTTCTGAGACCTTCTGGGGGATGGCAATGTGAGAGGAGAAATACGGTGCATTGTTCTTCACTACCATCTTTCCTCCAAAAGCTTCACTACGCAATCTTTCTAATCAACACCAGGTCTGCTCACCACCACACAACTTTCTTAAGACCCCATGCTCAGGCCCATTCTGGTTTCTCATCCTTGACCTGATTCCTGGAACTCCTCCTCCATTGCCACCATTCTGCTCATTACCATCACTTCTCCCAGAAAGTTGGACTCCAGCCTCCATGTAAATCTTGCCTCAGACTATTTTGGCTTGCTGCTAGGTGAGACTCTATTCTACTAGGTGAATATCCTTTTTATTTATTTATTTATTTTTGAGGGAAAATTAGTCAGTATTTGCAACCATGTTTCTAGGGGAAAATGTGTTCTCAACGTCCAAGGCTGATTTAAAAATAAAATTTTGTATTTATGCTTTTACGAATCAACAAAAGAATGAAGAGGACTATAAAAACTTTGAAACTTCCAAGAGCAGTCCATATGAGTTTCTCCCTACCATGGTCCCCAAACTATCCCAAAAGGCAATTCATTAAATATCATCACATGTTGGTTTTCAAACTATTTCCAATTCATTAATTTTGACTCCCCGTCCTAGAAAGAAAGCACATTGTACATGATGTCCCTGCCATTATTTGTTTGTGTTCCTGGACAGGAATGCTGAAAATTATTTGAAAAAAAAAAACATAAGAAGCAAAACACACAGAGAAGAAAAGCATGGGCAATAAGCAGCTAGGAAGTACTTTATCCTGAAGCTACTAAAGTGAGAACTGAATGGTACAAATTTTCGATAACATTCTACACAACCATCTTCTTCTGACTTTGAAAGGTAACAATGCCCCTTTTAAAAGTAGACTTTTTTTAACGAGTCATTTTAGGTTCACAACAAAAACAGTGGAAAGCACAGAGACTTCCCATATACTCCCATACGCAGCCACCCTGACTGTGAACATCCCCTACTGGAGTCATGCATTTCTTATAAACAATGAACCTGAGTTGACATGTCATGGTCATCTGTAGTTTGTTATCTTTGGTGTTCCACATTTTGTGGATTTTGATGAATGTGTAATTACAGGTAATCACAATTACCCTGTCTTTGGGGCTCAGAAAATGATAATCCCATATCAGAAGCAAAGTTTCCTCTTTAAGCTTCTTCTATTCTCTTGGCTCTCACCCTGCATTCTTCCCCTTTAAGGTTATAGAAACCAGAAACCCTTTCCCCCTAGTTTTCCCTTACCTTTCTGGTGTAAAAGCTGCCATAAATAAATTAAGACCTTCATTCTGGATGGGTCCTATCCCTTCCCAGGATAAAGAAGCGTTACAACTGAGAGGCAAAAAAGGATTTTGAACAGACAGGCTCTACTGGACCTCCCCATTCTGTCTGTTTCTATTAAATCATACTTTTCTGTCCAATCTTTTTTTATTTTTGGTACTGATGACTGAGCCCAGGGGTGTTTTACCAGTGAGTTGCATCCTCAACTCTTTTTAAAAATTAAAAAAATTAAGACATGGTCTCACTAAGTTGCCTAGGACCTCACTAAGTTCTGAGGTTGACCTTGAACTTGTGATCCTCCTGTCTCAACCTCCCGAGTTGCTGGGATTCTAGGCATGTGCCACAGTGCTGGCTGTTCAATCATATTTCTACATGACTGTCAATGCTTCATTGTACCTACACATACAAGTGAATAGCTCCTTTGTATCTCTGGTTCTTCAATCTGAAGAATACTATGTCATGTAAAACAACAATAAATTAATTTGTCATGCTTTCTCTTATTAACCTGTCTGTTGTTATTGGGGTGTCAGCCATGACCCTTTATCATGCGCAGGAAGAAGATCACCCCTTTTTCTTTTCCTGCAGTATTTCTACTGCCTTAAAAATCCTCTGTACTCTTTCTTTTCTTCCCTCCCTCCCCACAAACTCCTGGTAACCAATTAACTTTTTATTATTTCCATAGATTTGCTTTCCCCAGAATGCTGTATAGTTGGAATCATACAGTATGTAACCTTTTCATATTGGCTTCTCTCAGTAATACATGTTAATCCATTCACCTACTGAAAAGCATCTTGGCCGCTTCCAAATTTTGGCAGTCATGAATAAAGCTGCTATAAATATCTCTGTGTAGGTTTTTATGTGGACATAAGTTAGCTATGCCATTTTTAAATATTAGATTTATATAAATTCAAAGATTATTACAGATTCCAAACACAATTATGGGCTTGCTAATCTTTATCAAATTTGTAAATATTTGGAACTTTCTAGAATCCTCATAATTATGAAAAAAATGAAAACAGAAGAGTTTTAACAGTCATTATAGCTTTGTAAGATATAATAGGATCTTTTAATAATAGGGCAATTTGCATTCTTAGAAGCAATCCTTCTATGTGTGGCTTTTACCATCCATAGTTATTTGAGAGCATATAAGTCGATAAAGGAAATAGACAAACCTATGTAGTGAGCTGTAGGGAAATGGTATTCTCACTTATGAAATTATTTTGAAATTCATCATTTTTCCCAAGCAAGTGATTAAAACAAAAACCAAGGATCTGTATAACAGAAAGCATCACACACTTCAGAGATGTCAACTGTACATATAAATAAACTGATAAATGTAGAGACTGACTTTTTATATCTTCATTTTTTTTTAAGAACTAACTTTAAAAATCAGGATTTTCAGAAAAATTATTTGACAAATTATTGGCCTTGGACCATAGGTACTGTTTGAAGAAGTTTTAACTGGACAAACCTGTGCTTTCATGTTGCTGTTTTAAAACTTCTTCTCCAAGTGGTTTATTTGTATGAATAATGCTTTTATGTCCTATCTTCTGAGTTTATGCTTAGTGGTGTTATAAATGAAATCAAACACGTGGTTGGGTGTGGGTGAGCAAGGCAGAAATTTTACTTTGACAAAAGGGCGAAAGAAAAATGCACACCTCGCAAGGAAGTGAGGGGTTTTTAACTCCAACCTGATGTAATACTGCCCTTTGCCCTAATTGGAGGAGCTCAGGTGCACAGTCTGCTCTGATTGGCTGTGATTAGGTGGAGGCAGGTGCAAGAGGGAGTAGGCAGCGACTGGGAGAGAATGGGGGTGGGGGTCGCAGCACACATGGCGAGGGTCATAGTGATTCCAAGTTCACTGGAAGAAGATGGCTGGGTACCAGAAGGGGTCCTTGGAAAGAGGTGGGAGTACACAAGTGAGGGAGTTACTATCTACAAAGGGGGAGGGGGATCAAAAAGGGAGGTAGTAGATTATACATCACAATCTTTCAAGTTTGACAGAAAAGACATACATCTTACAATTCCCCCCTCTTATATGATATACATATACTCTTTTCTTCAAACTCTGACATTAATTTTTTTTATTATTTTTTGAACAACCTTACACGATTTTAACAAAATAATATAAAATGTGTATAAAATGTGTAAATATTCTGGATATTGCAATTATCTCCAGGAGTGCCCCCCCAATTACCCTCCCTTATCCCTCCCTTCCCTTTCCCTTTATAATTCTAAAAAAAAGTATTAGATTGTAAAGCATTACATCTTATCCGGATTTAACTCATGTTACTAGACCAGCTTTCTCACTGTCCAGGGTCTAGTCCCCACCTCCACCTATGAGTGGAGACAATCGACCCTTAGATCTCTGGGTTAAGCTGATTTTACTCATCATGATCTCTTCCATAACCATCCAT
>PVKS010019130.1:0-38888 GCA_004027875.1 Aplodontia rufa
AAATAAATTTCTGAATTAAAAAAAAAACAAGACCATGTACGCAATGAAGTCTCGGAGCAGTGAAAGCCGCATGAAAAACTAAATAAAAATTGTTTCTCTCTCTCCCTCTCTCTTTAAAAAACAAAACTTAGGAATTGTTTATGTCTGAAATTTCCATTTAATATTTCCAGACTTCAGATGACCATGGGTAGCTACAACAATAGAAAGTAAAACTGCAGCTAATGGAGGACTACTGTAAATCTCACTCATACTGCTGCTGCTGATGTACTTAATACCTAGAGTTGGCAGCTACATTTTTTTTAAAGAGAGAAGGACAGTGAGAGAGAGAGAGAGAAAATCAGTTTTACTGAGTTTCTCACATGGCTCTCGTTGCTCTGACACTTAGTTGTGTATGTGGTGCTGGGGTTTGAACCCATGTATTTGCGTATGCTGGGCAAGTGCCGTAACAGCCGAGCCACTGCTCCAGCCCTGGAAGCTACATATTTAAGAAAAAAACTAATCTAGAATTATCTAACAAACATTTTGAAATCAGTTCCCGATGAAATCCTTGCTAACTGATCTGTTCTTCCATCCTACAATACATCAGAAAATCAAAAGCTGAGGTTTAAGGCAACCAGACAGCCACTGAATTAACAATATCCTTGTAAAGGTTGAAATCCTCAGGGGCTCCCAAAGGAGGAAATATGGTTTTCATGCAGACATATCATGGCTGTATAAGCTTGTTTTCTCAACACTGGTTATTAACTAGGAGCATTGTAGCAACAGACTGGCACACTGGGACAAAAAGAATAAACACTTCCAACTTCAAATCCTGGATAATCTGTTCTCTAGTGATTGAATAAACGCTACTGCTGAGGGGTCATCATATTTCTCTTAATGGCAGAGAGTTAAATTGTAAACAGGACCAGGAGATATCAATTTTTTAAAAAAAAGCTTCCTTATATTTCATTTCAGTTGGATTTCAGCCTCCTCCCCAGCATTGGCTGGCACCAGCCTTGCTACTAAAGTATTAATCTCAGAGCTTAAGGCTCCCTGAGTCAGTGAGATGGAAATTCACTCAGAATTTAATGCTGTTGGCAGCCTAAGCTGGCCTTTCAAAAAAATTTGGCTGCAATTGTTTTCAATTTCAGGTGGGTCTAATAAATAGGAATTTATCTGAGGGCTTCAGCCTCCTCTTCCTGCACATTGTTTCCCCCTTCTGTTCTCCATGTGCTCTCCAACTTCTTTCTAGAACATCTTATGTATTTCATTAGACCAGGGGAGATCAACTCGATGCCTCTAAAATCACACCAGGTAAACCAGTGTCTGATATGTGTATGTGCGTATAAGGAGGACTCTCAGGAGTAACACAACACACTTATCTCTTCTAGTCCATTTTCCTGGGCTTTTGACATTCACTTGTTCACCCTGAACTTGTTGACCTTATTTGGGAATTAGATGAGAGTATTTTGCTGATACCAAAAAATAGCTGATCTTCAGAAATAGGCCACCCAAAGAAGTAGTTTCTGTCTAAGCTGAAAAGAGTCAGTAATCAGGGCTGGAACAGTGGCTCAACAGTTACAGCGCTTGCCTGGCAGGTGTGAAAATGTGGGTTCGAACCCCAGCACCACGTAAACAACAAAATGTCGGAGCAATGAAAGTCACATGAAAAACTAAATAAAATTGATGCTCTCTTTAAAAAAAAAAAAAAAAAAAAAAAAGTAATCCGGGGATAGTGTTGGAAAAAGGAAGTAGCAGAACCAGAGTTCAGTGCCACCACTGAAGTGGAGTTTTCTTTACCTTAAATATCAGACTGCTATTGTCCCAGAATTTTGGCCTAGAATTGACATACCAAAGAGTGATCTAACATGCATAGAAATATAATAGTGACAGAAATGATAACAGGGTGGATTTCGTGTGTATATATCTAACTGTAAGCAGAGTAACACTGAAGACTCATTTATATCATCAAAACTTCTTTATGACATCAAAAGATTTTGGATATGTATTCTAGATAAAAGCACTCACAAATTTTAAGTCCTCACCATCTTATTCTGCTTTCTCTTTCCCACTATTCATCACTGTCATTCTCTGAACTTAACCTGTCCTGTTTTATTCCCTGAGGCACTGAGATATCAGATTAACTCACTAATTTAATAAACTAATTCCTTATATTATGCTAATAGTAGGGAAAGTAGAAAACCCATTGATGCAATTTGTGCTTTTAAGAGAGGCAGTTGAGAGAAGTGTCCACCAGTCTTTGGTATTCAATCCATTAGTGACCTTGATAGTGGAAATTTGAACCTAATAGAGTAGACAATTAGGGGCCATCAGCTTTGCGGTGCTGTCCAGTTATTGCTTAATATTTCCACATAGCATTAGGCTAGTCCTGAATAAATTTCTACTCTTCTTTTTTGTTTTCTCATTATCTCAATTTTCATGGTATCACCCCTCCCCTCCCCCAGGAACAGCTCTCATATTACCATTTTGAGAGGGGTGTAAGTGTGTATGTAAGATTTTGGCAGAAATTACAGGACTCTGGTGCTTTATTTTTAAATGTCAGAATAAAACACAGGAAGCTTGTTGCAAACTTTACATAATATGTATTGAAGTTATACAACCTATGAGATCATGATATGGAGGCTAATTTGGTTTGACCTGATTTCCTCAAGGTAAGAGTAGCAAATATGACGTGTGAATAGGGGGAAAGTCGACATAAATTTTTCCTATACGTATAGGGATAGTTGAGTACTTACTTGGTTCTTTATTATCAGAATTTGCTTATTATTAATGGTTTGTTGAGATTTTTCCTAAGTTATTCAATCATGAAGTAAAAATTCACTTAGTAAATTGTACTTTGGCTTTGAGAGAAGAAACTCTTTGTCTAACGTGAGAAAGAGAGCATCCTTCCCAAAATGAAAATTAACTGTGCTAGGATCCTGTACAACCTGGTTCTTACAGAATATGTGGGTATAAAATGACCACAGAATGGTGAGTTATAGTTTGTGGTGATTTTACTTGTTCTTCTAATCCAAGCATGAGCCTCCAGGCAGAATAACTTTTTTTTATTTTTTAAGAGAGAGAGAAGGAGATTGTAAGAGAATTGAGTTTTTTTTTCATCTAGCTTTTATTTCTCCAACACTTAGTTGTATACATGGAGCTGGGTTTGAACCTAGGTTCTTGCACATGCTTGGCAAGCAGTCCAACCACTGAGCCACCGCTCCAGCCCCCAGAATAACTTATAACCTTACCCTCACTGAAGCACAAGATGAAGGTCATTGCTTCTGATAGCCACTGCAGCTCCCACAACAAACTTTTAAAATGAGGGATTGATTTTGCTTTCTAAAAGTATTAGGAGACAATTCAGCAAACCTACAAAACACGGGAAGAAAAAAGAGGCTCTTGGAACTAAAAAAGCCCTTAGGAGGTTTGAAAAAATTAAAGGAATAGGAGAAGTATAGCAAACATCTTTCACTAACAGTCAACTATTAGCAAATGACCTTACCTACCTGGAAATATTGGATTGGATTTTGTTGACATCAAAAATATATTTGAAACTCAAATTTGAAGTATAATTCTGTGACCCAAGGTCATGGTTTTGCCATATGATACAGTTGAGATATTAGATGAAATCTGGTACATCCAGTTTACCAATGCCTGGATGTCCTTCAACTTTATGAATTTGATTTCTGTCATCATAAATCAGGGAATTCACAAGAGTTATTCAAATCAGTAAACTGTTCCCATCTTTAAGACTGTTTAACCATCAGAATATGGGCCACAATATTTTTTTTCTTTTCCAACTCCAAAATGAAGTTTGTAAAAAACTCAAAATCGGAATTATTCTTCAAACCCGGTTAAAACCAAAAGTTACTTATTCTTACTGTTATAAGAGCTCATGAGAAATTTGCTTCATCAACATAAATACAGAGAAATAATTCTGCTTATGAAAAGATGGAAAATATCATTTTATGACATGGTAAGTATAAATGTTTACCACTTATACATTCATGAAATATTTACAGAAGAATCAAATAGCAAAAATACAAAAGAAACTTGTATTCTACATTATTTGATCTTGGTATAAGAAATTAATGCTGCCTTTTGTGTTTAAATATACATATATACTTTATTAAAAGGTATCTATGTTCAACATAGCAAATACTGGTTTAAAATAGCTTCATCTAGAAATCTAAAATAAGGAGGAAGTAGGCAGGTGATAAGGGACATTCCTAATACTGAAAACATAAGAAGTAAAGGCTAATTTATACTATTAATGAGTTTTTGAAGCAATACTGGTTGAATCAGAAGATAAGAATCCCACAGGTTTTTCTAAGTTGTCAAACCAAGATTAATAGCACAGCAATCCAAAGGAACTTGACAGCACATTTTCTTTTTTGTGAGTAAAGCAATTCACTCAGCCATCTTTAGAGACTTTCAAAAGCAGGTCTCCACATTTAGTAAAATCAGCATTAATAGGCTTCTGTCTTCCTGACCATCAGAATCCACAGCTATGAGACATTCATTTACTGTATCCATCAGCATATCTAATTGGTTCTACCACCCAAATTTTGTAAGCATATCCATTTATTTTCACCTCTACTGACCACACCTTGGGCTTTCACATGAATTATTTTAGCCTCCTCATTGGTCTCCTCTTTTGCCCTCCTGCAATCTACTCTCCACCAGCAGCCAGAGTGATTTTTTGAAAACAATATAGCTGTGTTACATCTCCTGAAAATTCTTCCATGGAATCTCCTTATGATCAGAATAAAATCAAGGCCAGATACTTCAAAACTGTATAGCGATAGCTTCTGCCTACCTCTCAATATTAAGCTCATTCTCCCTCCTCTTCACTATTTTCTGTCAGTTCCTAGAATTTTTTCTTTTCTCACCTCAACCTTTGCATTTAACACTTCCTTCCATCTGAAGCTTACTGTCCCTTGCTTATTGCCTGGCAAGATCTCTCATTCCTCCTTTAAATCTCAATTTAAATGCTACCTCCTCAGACTTCTACATGTCACCTTTTCTAAGTAAATCCCTATTCGTTTTTATTTCATAGCAGCCTTTTACTTCTTTTCTGACATGTATCAAAGTATTATTAATTTATTATATGTGAATACATGTTTATTATCCACTTTCCCCTCTACAAATTATTCATAAAATAAAGGAATGGTAAGTAGTACTAATTTTAAGCTTGTAACTTAAAATATTTGAGAAACTATTCTCATGGCTCCATAAGATAGTGTCTTTTGTTCACTCTTTTTCCCGCCATGCCTCAGAAATCCGTGAACACATATATTTCAGCAAGCCTTCAGTGAACATTTATTAAGTAATCTATTCAAGATTCTACATTAAGCACTGCAGGGAACACACATGTAAGTAAGATACATCTGTCTACCACAGGTTAGTGAATTTAAGAAGCATGTTTACAACTAGCTATAATTCAAAGCAAGGTACTGTGCTAGAGGTATAAACAAAGAGCTAAGGGACATACAGGAGGAAGACAGAAGTGATGTCTTCTTGTGCCTGCTGTTGATGTTTCACACTGTGACAGCTCAGTAGAGTCATAGCTCTTCTGCCTCATCAAGCCCTGCTTATTACCTAAGGACTTCATTGTTGGGTGAAGAGAAGTGGTGTCCATTTTGCTAGGACTGGTGATGCATTAACCCAAGAAAAAGAAAGCAGTGGGATGATATGAAGCAAAGTGAGAAAAAGTAGCAAATTCCTACCTAAATTCTGTGTTTACAAAGAAATACAGCTGTTCTATCCATTTCTACAAACATACATCTTGGACAAACTTTACTTAATAGTTTACCGCTATTTATAATTGACTTTCATCAAGGCTCTACCATGTCCGCACAATATGAAACAGTAGCACAAGGTGACTAGAAGTGTCTTATGGAATTCAACTTCCATAAGAAAGCCATGAAAAGAAAATGTCAAAGTAGTCATTGACTAATAAACTACAATCAGAAGGGGGAAAATTTTGCAAATACATCTGGGTATCATTTGCTTAAAATGGATAGCAGCTAGTAGACTGTAAGGCAGCGACACTCAAGTTTAATTATAGGCCAAATTTTTAAGATAAGAGATGAAAAAGTATTAGGATTGTCAATCTCTTCTCAATATTTGACTTACAATTACACTTACTTCACCATCTTACATAGTGGCAACAGAAGTACCTACAAATTCATCGTCTGAGTAGTGAATTGAAAAGTGGTTCTGGAAGTCTTTATGTTGCTTTTCCTAATATCCATCAGCTTAGCTTTATTATTTAGTGAAGCATTTATTAAGCTTTCACAATAAGGACAGTGCCAACCACTAGAGAAACAGGTGAATAAGATACACCCAAACTAACTAAAGCCATTACCCTCTAAAGAGAAGTCAGACACTTAGCAACCAACAACAGTGCCATAGTACAAAGTACCATAGAAATCTAGACCCAAAAAAAAATGCTCTGAAGGAGATGTGACATTAAGGCTCAAATCTGAATGGATTTCACTGAGCAGTAAACAACTGGGAAAGCACTGTAGACGGAGAAGAAGATGTAATGGCAAGACAAAAGCAAGGAAGAATATGAAGGTATAAAGTGCCTTTGGGGACTTGTTAACAGCTATAATGAGAAAATAAGATGCGTGATCAAAAAGAGGGAGTGAATGGAGGTATCATTAAGAGAAACACTTTTAATGCAGTGTTAAAGACTTTATAACTATGTAGATAACAGAGGACCTTTATCACTCTTTGAGGAGGAGAAAACAATGATCATTTAACTCTGATATGAACGATAGCTCTAACAAGCAGCATATAGGAGATAGGTTGAAGAACAGGCGAAACTGCAGGTTAGAATACTAGTTGTGAATATATACCAGTAGTTGAGGTAAAAAAATGCTGAGACCTCTAACATGAGAATAGATACTGGAGCATATGTGAGAAAGACATTTTGGAGATAAATAAAAGTACTAGATCGTTTTTTTGTGTGGCAAGGTAAGAATGATGGGATCAAAAATGACTTCAGGATTTATCTTGAATGATGGAGGATAGTGGTAATACTAACCAATACAGAACTTTCTGTATGAAGAATGGGATCTAGCATGAATAATACAGGAGGAACAAGATTGTGAAGAAAGGGTGAGTCCTATTTTGAACATGGATTGCCTTCAAGGAACATGCACAGAACATTTTTGGGAATGTGACTTCAGAAAACAGACTGAATAGAAAGCTCAGGCACGAGGTTATGGATTTGTGAATTATCAGCAAATAGCTGACAGCAGAATCCATAGGACTAAACAAGCACCCAAGGATCACCCAAGTTAAGAATAGAAAGCAGGAAGTTTTGTAGCATGAAAACAGAAGGGCTATATTTAAATGCTATAAGATTATGATGAACCAAATGATAATTTAAAAGGTCAATTAGAAGGAGAAACAAGAGAAAGTAAGGTCCTGGCAGTCAAAGGAGAAAACAGTTTCAAGGAGAAGATGCTCACTAATATCTTTTATTACAAAAAGGTAAAGGTCAAGTGGTTATTTGTGGCTTTTGCAAGAATACATTGTGTAGAATGATTGGTAACAAAAGCCAGAAATCCATAAGTTAAAAACTAATGTGAATTTAAAAAGTGAAGACTGCCAACATAAACTCTATGTACTTCCCAAAATTTTAGCACTGAAGGAAAGACTTGACCATGTTTGCAGACATTAGAGAATGAGCAATTAATAAGAAAATGAACATAGGAGAGAGATGCAAGGATGAAACAGCTAGAAGAAAAGATAGGAAAAATATGTAGGTGCATTGCAGTGAGCAAAGACTTTCTAGAGAAGCTCCCCAAATCTCTGGAAATAAAAGCAAAAATAGACACAGCAAAGGAAACAATCAACAGCGAAGATACAACCTACAAAATGAAAGAAAATATTTGCAAACTACACATTTGACAAGAGGTTGACATCCAGAATCTATAAAGAACTCCAAAAAGTCAATAGCAAAACAAACAAATCACCAGATTAAAAAGGTGGGTGGCGATAGATCTAAATAGACATTTATCAAAAGAAGACAAAAAGATCCCTTGTGGGCTGGAGTGGTGGCTCAGCATTTACTGAGCTTGCCGGGCATGAGCAAGTATGCGCGTTCAAACCCCAGCACCACGTACACAACAAACTCCCGAAGCAACGAAAGCCACATGAAAAACTAAATAAAAATTGTTTCTCTCTTTCTCTCTCTCTCTCACTGTCCCTCTCTCTTTAAAAAAAAAAAAAATCCCTTGTGCTCTTTCATTCCAACTTGGGCCTGGTAGAATGGCTCCCACAAAGAAGGGTGGAGAGAAGAAGGGCCATTCTATCATCAACAAGTTGGTGATCCAGTAATATACTATCAGCATTCACAAGTCCATCAGTGGAGTGGGCTTAAGAAGTCTGCACCTGGGGTACTAAAAGAGATCTGAAAATTTGCCATGAAGGAGATGGGGACTCCAGATGTGCACATTGAAACCAGGCTCAACAAAGCTATCTGGGCAAAAGGAATAAGGAATGTCCCGTATTGGATTTTATATGTGATGATACGACTGTGGAGAAAACATGATGAGAATGAAGATTTACCAAACAAGCTCTATACTTTAATAGCCTGTGTCCCCATTATCACATTCAAAAATCTACAGACAGACGATGTGGATGATAATTAACTACTATTTGTCAAAGTTTTAAAATCACAAAACAATGAAGAAAAAGAAGACAACATGCAGATGACCAATAGGTATGTGAAAAATGTTCAGTGGCACTAATTTTCAGAGAAATGTGAATCAAAACCACAATGAAAGATTACCTCAGTCTTGTAACAATAGCTGTTATCAAAAAGCCTAAAGTAACAAGTACTGGAAAGGTTGTGGAGAAAAAGTAATCTTTGTACACCGTTGGTGGAAATGTAAATTAGTCATTATGGAAAACTGTATGGTGGTTACCAAAAAATTAAAATTACACATGATCCAGCAATCCCACTACTAGCTACATATCCATATGACATGAAATTAGTATGTCAGAGAAATATCTGCATTTCCATGTTCATGTGGTACATATCCACATTGGAATATCATTCAGCCAAAAAACAAGAAGAAAAAGAATGCATTCTTGTCCTTTGTAACAACATGGATGGAACTGAAATAAGCCAGGCACAGAATGACAAGTACTGGATAATCACCCTCATTTGTGGAAACTGAAAAAGTTGATCTCGTAAAAGTTGAAAGTGGGGGAAAAAAGGGATACAGAAAGGTTGAGTAGTGGGTACTCAGTCGCATTCAGATAGGGACATGTAGTTCTGGTGAGCTACTACCATAAGGTAGGGTGACGATAGGTAACAGTAACTTTACATTTCAAGCTAAAATGAAGGATTTTGAAAGCTTTTACTTTATAAAGAAATAATAAACATTTGAGGGAGTATGTTTAACCTGATTTAAGCATTACACAATGTATTGAAACGTGTTGAAACATCATGTTACCCCATTATTATATACAATAATTATGTTTCTATACCAGTTTAAAAATAAACTTTTTTTCAAAAAAGAGAAAGGGTGAAGAGGACTACAAATCTGGCTATCAGACAGGCAATTTAAGGTCCCTTCCTACCTAGAAAAATAAATTGATATAGCTAACCAAAGTAAGTATTTTTGAGTTTCTAGGAAGTTCTTTTAAGTTCCCACATTGGTATTTTTTACTAGGGCTCAGGAGCTACATAACATATTAGCAGCTTGGACAGGTCACACCTTTTGCCTCTTACAACTAGCAGAAAGTAAAGCAGAGGCAAGGAGATCCTTGGCAAAAGCACTGATTCCTCTTTGTCCTAAACAATGATAATCTGATGGTATTATCCGAATTTCTCGGAGGAACTAATCTTACTGAAAATATCACTTTATCAGATCATTCCTAGAGTTACTTTTTTGTAATTGCAAAGACCCCTACTATCACAAGAGAAATATTCATTTAAAGCAACTTCCTGTTGCGGGGGTGGCACATGCCTATAATCTCAGCATCTTGGGAGGCAACAGCAGATGGATCATAAGTTAAAGGCCAGACTGGGCAACTTAGCGAGAACCTATCTCAAAAATTTAAAAAAAAAATTTTAAGGGGTGGGAATATAGTTCAGGGGTAAAGCACCAATCAACTTCCCTCTTTCACCTTTAGTTATGATGGGCTATGTCAAGGAATCTACTGGTGATGTTACAGTTTGTATCCTTTCACTGAGCTGTCTTGTGAATTTAAAAAAATCTGCCAGGCATGGTGGTGCAAGCCTATAATCCCAGCATCTTGGGAGGATCACAAGTTCAAAGCCAGCCTCAGCAACTTTTCAAGGTCCTGAGTAACTTAGCAAGACCCTGTCTCAAAACATAAAAAGGGTTGGGGATGTGGCACAGTGGTTAAGCCACCCCTGGGTTCAATCCCAGGTACCAAAAAAAAAAAAAAAATCATATTCACTGAGGATAAATGACAGTTACTAGGAATAAGGAGTATTTTACACTGGATGGCAAGTGGCCTTTTGTACTGGATGGCAAGTAGGAATAGAAAATTACCCTAGTGTCACAGTACAGGATTTACTCCTCTAGTCTCATGGAGTGTGCTTTAGCAGTTTTATGATAAGGTATAATAATTTCAGCTTATTTCCAAATACCTAGTTTATGACGATAATATGTTTTATTTAGTTTCTTCTTCTCACTGACATTGAGATGAGTATCTCCTCAGCCTTCCTACTTTCTCCATCCTTCTATCTCCCTGCTCTATAATGTCTTTCAAGGATCAGTCTAATGGAGGCTCTGCCATCTTCAACACAGTGCTTCGAAGGGTACCTATTTGATGGTCTCAGCTAGCAGATAAGCGTAGACAGACAAAGTGGAGGAGCTGGTTTATCTGGGCCATATCTAAAGTGATATATATCATTTCTGCCCACATTTTATTAACTAAAACTCAATCACATGTCCCCACTTGAATGCAAGGTCTCTGGCAAGGTGGCCACTTCTCAATAACAGCTCTGAACTCTAGGGGAGCACAACCTTTTGTAGAAGGCCATCTCTGCCCCATAATTCCTATTTCACTAGGTTTCCCCAAGTAATTTCCACCTTTGCTTCTATAATATAAAGCATTCCACAACAGCACATATTATTTCAGCCAAAATTTTAAAATAGATTAGATAAGCTTTGGATTCTAAGCAGTTCCTCTCCGACTATCTGTAACTATATACCACGTTGTCACATATGAGCATCATGGAGAACATCAAAGCATCTAAATGTTGTTTCTCTGAAACAGTAAAGTGTTGTCTGTCAAGTTGTTCGTAACAAGAGTTAATGAATATTTATGTGACTACACACTAGTGACTACGACCAGAGTGATGGAAAAATATCCGTGTTAGAAATATTTGTCCATTTGTTAACATGTTTTAACATCACAAATAGAAACTTTAGACTAGCTATGCCCTGGGGTGCTAAGTGAAAATCTATTAGAAAACCAAACAGTGCCTGTGTATATATTGTGTAAAGCAACTAATTATGCAACTTCCAAACTATTAAATGAGGGAGAAGTGGAGTGATTCTTGTTTTAGAAAGGGCTTTTATCTAAAAGATTCCATGTCTCTTAAGGCTTGCGGTATAAAAAACAGTCATCAAGTGACAGTAGCTCCTCGCTGCCTTGTAACTCACAGATGTCCAAGGGTGAATATCATTTGTCTCCAGTAACCCATATCTAGGGGCTGCTGATGCCTGAAAATGAGAATGGATCTGCCTTCTTCTATTCTAGACATATTCTGTGACTTTTATCAAAGCACATGGAGCCTCAGGAGAGGAATGGAGGCAGTGCTAGGGGAGGATCCTCAGTTCTGACCTGTGATTAATCCTCTCCTAAAATATCTAAAATCAAATATGTCTCACATGTAAGACCTACTAGGCTCCCCAAAACCTCTGATCTACATGAGAAATTTATATTCCTCCAGTTAAGTTTTGCCATATTTGTTAGCTCTGTCATTACACTCCCAATTTTTCTGCTTTGACTAATAGTGAATGATATCTGTACCCCAATAATTTTTCCCTGATCTGTGGATTTTTCTTTTTCCTGCAAAGGTGGTGGGTAGGGTCAGAAGGGGTGAGGACCAGGGGTAAGTGTAGAGTGTTACACCCTGCTACACACGTTTAGGATTATCGTTCTTTTTGAGCACACAGTCATCTTTGTATATGTTTAAAGTCATATGGTGAATAGTCATTCCTTTAATATAGCACTATGCTAGTTACTATGGAGCATACAAAAGAAGTATTTCATACATTTCACTTAATATGTCTTACTTAATTCTTGCCACAGCCCTGTTTTATAGAGAGGTTAAATAGCTTGTCCTTAATTATAAAGTTTCTAAGTACAGAACTATCTTTACCTATGTATGCTTGACTTTATTTCCAAATTAAAAAGGCAGCTTTGTGAATGCAGGCAGGGAAATGTGCAGGGTAACTGAATCACAAAATGATCTCATTATGTAAACCATGTGGACCATCCCCCATCCCATCGCTTTTATAACACATATGAACATCTGAACTCATATTAAATCAATTTTGATTACCATCATCTTTAATTACGGAGGGAAAACATAGTTGTGTTCAGTCATGCCTAAAATCTCATCACATTTATTAGAGTTTACTCTACCTTATTTTCTACTCTTTCCCTAAATGCTAATCAAAAAATGTCAAAATTAATGGATACTGATTTTAATTATGTTAAGAATTCAGAGTTTCTACTGTACGAGTGAATAATCATTCTTTACATCAGTGGATTTCTTTTTCATTTTCCACCCAATATTCAGAGTAATATTTGTTCCTGTGCCTCCAGTGTAGTGTTTTGTGAGAATCTAAAAATTATTTTTTTTTTAAAGAGAGAAACAACTTTATTTAGTTTTTCACATGGCCTTAGTTGCTCCAACACTCAGTTGTGTACGTGGTGCTGGGGTTTGAACCCGGGTCCTCGTGCTTGCAGGCAAGCGCCGAAACCGCTGAGCCACCGCTCCAGCCCCTAAAAATTATTTTTTAAATAAGTGTTTTTTTA
Source organism: Aplodontia rufa (assembly GCA_004027875.1). Taxonomy (NCBI): domain Eukaryota; kingdom Metazoa; phylum Chordata; class Mammalia; order Rodentia; family Aplodontiidae; genus Aplodontia; species Aplodontia rufa. The sequence goes on from PVKS010019130.1 coordinate 13,033, forward strand.
TTTTTTTAGAGAGAAAGAAAAAGAGAATCAATTTTATTTATCCTTTCGTGTGGCTTCCGTTTCTCTGACACTTAGTTGTGTATGTGGTGCTGGGGTTTGAATCCAGTTCCTTGCACAAGCCAGGCAAGTGCCACAATCACTGAGCTACCACTCCTGTCCAGAGTCTAAAAATTATTAAAGTTTAAAGTATTTTGAAAATCACATGGTATTGTACAAATATAAGCTATTGTCACTTATTCATTCTACAAATATGTATTCCTGTTACCTAGGAATGAAAAAAAAAAACATAACTTCTATCCTCAGTAGATTCTAGGGGAACCTAAAGAAGGCCGCAGAGTCTATCATGGGACCCAGAGGCAACTTCATAGAGGAGACAGTGTAAACTGAAATAAAGAATGATAAATATAGGCAGAGGGAAAGCATGTTTGAGACCCTACGCATAATTTACTGAGTCTCATAATGAAAGTACCCAATAAGGTGAAAAAGTCAAATAGACAAAGGACAAATGATGGAGAGCCTTTAAATACAAAGGGTTTAAATGATGTATCAAAGGAAATCAAAAGCCAATGGAGAATTCTTAGCAGAATTTTGATAAGGTTCTTGAAATCCATATTCTTTGGATGGACCAAGGAGTGAGCAGTGAAGAATTAAGATGGAAAGAATGAAACTTTTGCAATAAACTATCCAGTGAGAAAGTATAAAGAGAAGAGAAAAACAATACTAGGTTTTATGTCTGACTAGCAATATTTGAAAGAAAATAAAAAGGACTTAAGGATGTTTGGACTTGAGGGAGAGCTCCAACCTTGAAAGGTGAGTTTCATTTGACAGCCATGGAGGCTGACCAATCCAAGAGGCAAAGACAACTAGCAGGGAGTCAGAAAACCAAACAAAATATCTGTTTGAGGTGTCACTGTGGGGGTCATTCACATTGAGGTTAAAGTCAGAGTCAAGAAGCAAAGAGACCTAGGGAAGAAGAGTTAATGGTGTTGACACCAGGCAAAAAAACTATGTCACTGAAGGACATAAACAAAAACTACTGAAGGAACTAAGTTTAAAAAAACACAAAGGGTAATGTCACAGATATTAAGAGATGGTTTCAGAAAGGGAGGCAGTAAATAAGGACTAATGCTGAAGGGAGAAAAAATAGCTAAGAGAAAACCATTTTATTTGGCAATTAAGAGCTACCTGTAATCAGGCTAGGAGTAAAAAAAAAATGAGGTTTAGAAATGAACAACAAAAGATAAGAGAGAAAGAAACAAATATGCCAAGTGTAGCATACCATTCACATACAGGTTAGCTAGTGGTAATAAATTTGTCAGAAGAATAAGGTACAAATGGAAATGCCAGTATATGATATAAATTGGCGTTACCCTTCGTGTCCTAAATACCATAAGTTTCGAGTCCAATGAGCTGATCAGAACCATTATTTATTTTATGAATAATATAGCATGCATTAAATAAAAAAGAAATGAACTATAGTTATCACCCTCATCTTATGTTTGCTATTTCTTCTCACAGTCCAATCAACACCAACAAAAGGCTAAATGAGATGGACACAGGAGAAATAAAAGCATCATAGAAGGACTCCATTGTTATGGCAGTAAAATGAAATCACTAGGACAGAGTCAATTCTGTGTCTAACTGAAAATTCATTTCTGTGTCAAGCACAAATTTCTCACCTTAATCCTAATAGGCTGGGTTCTGATTCATGGCCTAAAGCATAGGTAGTGGATCAGAGGTCTATATTCAAGAATTCTAGTCATTATTGTACAGCCATGAGTGAGTAATTATTTAAAGTAATAATTTTTGACACCAGGAAGGCTATAATAATTTCACAGTTAATAGCAGGATAGAATTTTCACATCTTGAGAATAGGATACCTCACAAATGCTTCTCTTTATCATCTAACTTCTCTATGCTGTGTTAAAACAGCCTACCAACTAAATTGAACTTTCATGAGATAAATAAAAGTTCAGTGGCAATTTCCAGATTTTGTGAGTACAAAACAATCCTGGTCTCTGACCTTCAGATGATAATGATGATGCCCTGCAGGCTGTACTTTTCTGGGGATTCTCCCAGTTAAATTACCCTCCCATTGTTTAATCTTATCCACTTAACAAGTGGCCTTGGTGTCCACTATAACTTAGAAATGTTATGAAGCCAAAGGTTAGAATTTCCTTTCAAAATCTTACTGAAGCGAGGAGCTGGAGAGGTGGCTCAGCGATAGAGTGCTTGCCAGGCCTGCATGAGGACCCAGGTTCAAACCCCCACACCACATCCACATCTAAGTATCGGGAAAATAAACAAATTGACTCTCTCTCTCTCTCTCTCTCTCCCCCCCTCCCCCCCCCTCTCTCGCTCTCTCTTTCTCTCTCCTCCCTCTCTCCCTAACCTGGGGGTGGGGAATCTTACTGAAGTGAAATCTGAGATGATTCCTATATAAGATGTCCCTCCCTGTTCTCCAGATTTTCTATGGATATTTTGAAAAGAAAAGAAATTGGGATTGGGGGTTTAGCTCAGTGGCAGAGCACTTGCCTAGCACATGCAAGGCCCGGAGTTCGATTCTCAGCCCTAAAAAAAAGAAAGAAAGAATGTTTGTTTCTCAGAATTCAGTGTGAGATATCTTCATACTAAATCTGGCTAAATAGCCAGTTTTCAGAAAATGCCCATTAGACATTTGGGCCTCCATTTAGGGAAGCAATACCAGCAAAAATTTACTTGCTGCTTTTCTGTCTAATTTGGTCATTAGAGTTGAATCTGAGATAATGGTTTCATTTCCTTCTTCTGTGGCATTCCAAGTGAGACGAATGGAAGAGTTGAGTTACTAGTGACATAAGGAAGTCTGCTGATGCTAACCTGGTGGGTAGTAGACACAATTCTAGTGTCCACCGTACCTGAGACTATAAACAATTGTGGTAAGAAAATGCATCCCAAAAGTGATCCAGTTTTCTTTCTTTAATGCGAAAATTTTTCTTCTAAAAATTTTTATTGAGCATTTTTACATGCAATAGGTTGTGTTCAGCACTATAGAGAACATAAGTAATCCATATTTCTTTCATAAACGTAAATAGAAATGCACATATCCTGTATATACACTGTGTGTATATGATATCTATATACTATAAAATAGAGTGTATGCATCTCATCTAGCTAGAAATGATAGTGCTTGCTTTCATTGTTGGTCAGACACCGAGCAAAAATATAGCAAGCAATACAGGTCAAATATAAGATGAAGATGCCCAAGATCTCAAAATTCTATCCCATTATTAATAGTAAAATTATTATGACCTTATGTAAGAGTTCTTACTTTAAGTGACTTATGCACATGCACACACATACATATACACATGCATACACACCAACACTTAAAGAAGTACACCATTTGGATGCTTTGAGCTGGAGAAAAACAGAAAACTTCAACTGAAATGGATTAACCAATAAAGAAACTTGTTATTTCATATAATGAGAATTCAAAAACTAGGACAAGTGAGATGCTGTACAGTCAGGGCTCAGGGCTCAGGCTATATTTTTGTGTAATCTTTTAGCCTAGCCTCCCATTTGGCTTTGTCTTTAGACCAGCTCACCACATGATTTCAAAGGCAGTTCAGGGCCTTGTGAGCAAATAAAACAATCTCCAGTGCCAGAAAAAAGAGCTTTCTCTTTCTCTTTTCATGACCAAATTGGGAATCAGTTAGCAAGGAGATATGAGGGAACAAGTATCATCAGGAAACAGTCTAGTAGAAGAGAGCACGTGACAGTGTGGTAAATACTGTGCTAGAGGTATATACAAGCTATACTAGTAGCACCGAAGAGAAAGTACTTTATTTGGCTTGAGGGAAATGGTAGAGGCTGATCAGAATAGACTTCATATAGGGAAAAGATTGTTAATCCAGTTTCATACTTGTTGAGTTCAGGCAGTTTGGGGCCTCCAGCTGGAGGAATCCAATAGACATTTCCTTGGATACTGGTCTAAGGCTGAGAAGTCAAGTCTAGATAGAGAAAATAATATATAAGCTACACATAATGGTGCAGGCTCTGAGAGTGAATGACCTAATACAGCCAGGGGACAGAATGGGAAAGACCAATATAGAAATCCTGAGGAACACTGATATTTAAGCATGGGCGAAATAGAGTTGTTGACAGAGACAGAAAATAAAAATAAAAATCTTTTAGTGCCATCTGTGTGTGGGATGGGTGTAAGCCAACTAGAAATGACATTTTGTGCTATTCATACATGTGATTTAGGTAAAAGACTAATAAAAGCTAAGAACCTTTCAATACCCTTTATTTGTGAAGTAGCAAGTATTCTTCCACAAGAACACTGTTGAATAACATTTTCATTGGAGGTTATGACTCCACCTGCTTTCCCCACCAAAACCAGAAGTGAAGCATTAAAATTTCTAAAATGATTTTACTTTTCTTTGTAGGAGTGGTCACACATTACTTGCCTTCTGGTTTTCTCGACAAGAGGGAAAACTAAACCGACAGCAGACTATTGAACTGGGACATCACATCCTGAAAGCACACATCTTTAAGGTAATTAGAGAAATCGAAGCGCTTTTTCTTTCTACCTCTAATAGATTTTCCTTAACATTATGTTTATGAAATGAAACAACTGCTTTCTGAAATTATTTTGCTACGAAGTTGCTCCATCTCCCAAAGTATATGGCCTAATCCTCCCTTAGTTTTTAGAAAGAGATTTAACCCTGTTTCACAGAGAGGTTAACAGGTTAACAGTGACATTTACATTGATCATCTCCCTATTTAGTGGGTTTCTAGACTTTCTGGGAAATATATGTGCATAATCACTTAGGTATAGAATATATTACATACCTTTGCGCTCTATATATCACTTATTATCTCCTGAGGATAGTTATCCTGTAACAACTAGTTTTAGGTTTTCACAGTATCTTTTTAAAAATCACATACATGGGGCTGGAAAGGTGGTTCTGCACTTGTGGTGCTTGTCCAGCACGAGTTCAAATCTCAGCACCACATACACAACGAAGTCTTGGAGCAACAAGAGCAACATGAAGAACTAAATAAAATTGATTCTCTCTCTCTCTCTCTCTCTCTCTCTCTCACTGTCCCTCTCTCTAAAAAAAAATTACAGACAGCAGCTAGACTTTTAATTTTTGTATAATAGTTTTAGTGAAGATTTTAACATTCCTAAGGCTATGATTTTTAAACTGTTTACCTGGAATTAACACTAACGTTCCTTCCTACCTCCTTAATCTCTCTCAAAGTGTAATCCAAGTTTTTCCCCAGTTATTTCAAAATTTGCAAGAATTCTATAGCATCAGCTTCCTCTCTCAGCTTTCATAAGTCTAGACTGGTGCACCCAGAAGAGGGCATGTATTTAATCTGTGCATGCATGCAATTCATTTATTTATTCAACACTTACTGAAGCATTGTACTAGGACCAGAAATACTAAAGTTAAAAAAGATACAATCTCTGGGGCTGGAGCCAGAGATGGCTCAGTGGTATCAAGTTTGCCTGGCATGCACAAGGATCTGGATTCAATCCCCAGCACCACATGCACAACTAAGCATTAGAGCAATAAAAACCACATATCAAACTAAGTAAAGTTGATTCTCTTTTTCTCTGTCTCTCCCTTTCTCTTTAAAATAAAATAAAATATAAGATACAATCCCTAATCTCAAGGAATTTGTACTCCAGATAGCAGTGTTGAGTTAGCATACAGAAGCAGGGAAGGAAAGTTGTTGTCCTGTTTTTCTAGCTCCTGGTTTGCTATTTCTATGTGTTGATCATTCCAACCCCTACAGTCTCTTCAGAGTTTTTTCCCTGCCTAAGAATTCAGAAATAGGGTATCTTAAATAGTTCTCTTCCCTCAACTTGTATACACTCTTCATGTGACTGTAAATTTGTATAAACACTATGGAAATCAGTAAGGAAGTTCCTGAGAAAACCAGGAATAGAACCACCATATGACCCAGCTATACCACTCCTTAGTATTTATCCTAAAGAATTAAAGTCATGGGCTAGAGCGGTAGCTCAGTGGTTATGGTTTTGGCGCTTGCCTGGTATGCACAAGTTTGAACCCCAGAACCATGTATACAACAAAATGTTGAAGCAATGAAGGCCATGTGAAAAACTAAATAAAATTGATTTTCTCTCTCTCTCTCTCTCTCTCTCTCTCACTCTCACTGTCCCTCACTCTTTAAGAAAAGAAAAGAAAGTCACATACTATGGTGATACATGCATATCCATGTTTATAGTAGCTCAATTCACAATAGCCAAATTAAAGAATCAGCCTGGGAGTCCATCAGTAGATGAATAATGAATAGATACAGAAAATGTGGTATATACACACAATTAAGTTTTATTCGGTCATGAAAAAGAATGAAATTGTGTCATCTATGATATTGAGAGCATGTGTTAAGCAAAATAAGCCAAACTCAGAAAGTCAGGGACCATGTGTTTTTTTCTCATATGTTAAAACTATAGAGAGAAAAGGAAAAAAAGGTGTGAGATCTCATGAAAATAGAAGGCAGGCCATTAGAGTAGAGGGAGAAGGCAAGGGGAGGGAGAAGGGAGCCAAAGGGGAGATACCGGGGAGTGAAATGGACCAAATTACATTGTTCTGCTGTGTGCATGTATGAATATGTAGCATGAATGCCACTATTGTGTATAATTATAATATACCAATAAAAATGGTAATCTTTCCATAAGATAACATTTCTCTTCAGAAAGATGGTATTAAGGGAAGTCTAAGAGCCTCACAAATTCTTCTCAATAATAACCACACAGCCAGAGAATACTGTTCATCAGATGAACAGAGGTGAAATCCATAGTGACAAGTCATTTTTTGGAATCATAATTGTCTAACAAATCACTGTACCAAAAATGATCTTTTTTAGTGGGAGCAAAGTGGCACTAAAATAACAGCTAAGGTTATCTCGGTCTAGTTTCAAGTAAGCTGGAAAAGGCCTACGACTTCCATAAACTCTAAAGATTATATATTTATTCAGTTACATGGAAAAATAGCTTGAGTACTAATATTTTAACATCACTACCTGCCTAGGCTCAAATGCAAAAATGAGGTTGATACCTGCCTTTGTGCACCATAAAATAAACACCACATTCACAGAGAAATAATACGAAGCTTCATTTGACTAAGTACAACTATTCAGTGTGTGGAGATCTGTGTTTAAGCCATACACGTCTGTCATTGGCACAGTTTTATCTCATGTTGAAGCAGCCCACATGGTCGCCTGAGATAATACTGGCTCCATGTGTGATTCAGGCTATAAATACTCCTGTGTGCAGCACACAGTGCTGACATGACTGCAGGCTAAAGCATAAGAAGTTGGACTGTGATTTTCTTGGTGCTAAAATTTGCAGGGTCCTTTAAATGTAGAGTGCTGTTGACAGGATTTAGCTTCTGTTCAGACTGCTGAAATTCTTTTTTCCCCATCAGCTAAGGTCATGAAAAGGCAAAGGCAGACTTTGCAGTTTCCATCTGTTTTGCTTTTAACAGCTTTATCAAGGTTAACTTTATATGCCACATAAAATTCACCAATTTTAGTTGTACATCAGTGATTTTTAGTACATTTACCATTGTGCCACCATCACCATTATCAGTACCTTTCCTCACCTTAAAAAAATAAGCCTCCGGGTGCTGGAGCAGTGGCTCGGCGGTTACAGAGCTTGCCTGGCATGCGCAAGTACACGGGTTCGAACTCCAGCACCCATGTACACAACTAAGTGTCAGAGCAACGAAGGCCATGTGAAAAACTAAATAAAAATTGATTCTCTCTCTGTCTCCGTATCTCTCTCTCTCACTGTCCTTCTCTCTTTAAAAAAAAAAAAAAAATAAGCCTCCGGCTGGAACAGTGGCTCAGCGGTTACAGCACTTGCCTTGCATGCGCAAAAACCTGGGTTCGAACCCCAGCACCACATACACAGCAGTGTCAGAGCAATGAAAGTCGCATAAAAACTAAATAAAATTGAGTCAGTCAGTCTCTCTCTCTCTCTCTCTCTTTCTTTCTCTCTCTCGCTGTCCCTCTCTTAAAAAAAAAAACAAAAATTAAATCCAAACTTGTAGTCCCTGAATAGAGGGGTAAGCTGATACATCTTTCAGAGAAGCTAAATATATTTTCTGAGCTTCCTCTGATATCAGAAACCTTGAGTCAAAGGAGAATTGCCACATAACTTCTTTAATAAACACTGATCCTGCATTTTCTTCTATAATACTCCTAATAATTCTATGGATTAAGTGAAAATATTAATGAATCCCACTTAATAGTCAAAGGCAAGTTGACTACTACAGATCATAGACACAATTTCACTTCAAGTTTCACAGCTGGAAAAGAAGCATATAGTGCTAAGTTAAAAATAATAGGAGTGGGGGGCTGGAGCGGTGGCTCAGCAGTTACAGCTCTTGCTTGGCATCCACGAGGACCACGTTCAAAACCCAGCACCACATGTACAATGAAATATCAGAGCAACAAAGGCCACATGAAAAACTAAATAAAAATTGATTCTCTCTTTCTCTCTCCTACTGTCCCTCTCTCTTAAAAAAAGAAAAATAATAATAATAATAGGAGTGGGGCTAAAGCGGTGGCTTAGCGGTTCTGGCACTTGCCTAGCATGCGCAAGAACACGGATTGAAACCCCAGCACCATGTACACAACTGAGTGTTGGATCAACAGAAGCCACATTAAAAACTAAATAAAACTGATTCATTCCCCCCCACTGTCCTTTTCTCTTTAATAATAATAATAATAATAATAATAATAATAATAGGAGTAAAGCCATAGGAGCAAATGAGATAGTCTAGTATAAAAGTAAAAGACAGTTTTCAGCCTGTCACAGTGGTACAGGCCTGTAATTTCAACAACTTGGAAGCCTAAAGCAGGAGGATCCCAAATTCAAGACCAGCCTCAGCAACTTAGTGAGACCCTGTCTCGGCTGGGGATGTGTCTCAGCAGTAAAGCACCCTGGGTTCAATCCCCAGTACAAAAAAAAAAAAAAAAAGGACAATTTTGGGAAAGAGAACCAGAGGGTGAATGGTTGGGAGCTGGAGATAAAGGGAAAAGCCGGCAATCATCTGTTTTGTTTATTCTTGTTTTCTAGCTAGCTGCTGCTTTTCTGAGGTACTACTTTTTTTATTTGCTATTATAGTTGATTAATTATGATTAACATAGTTTATTATTCCTCCAAAGGCCTTTTTGGTACTTTAAACGCATTTATGATGGTACAGTAACTCAGTTCCTTAATAAAAAAAATTAAAAGAAAAAAAGGCCTTGGTGAGAGCCACACATATTCTGAATTAAATTAGGAGACTAAAGCTCAAATGAGAAATCAGAGCTAAGTTTCCTGGTCTTCTAGGATCTACAATGGAGGTGAAACTTAGAACTAACTTATCTGGACTCCATTCCTGACTGATGGCATTTGGAATTCTTTGAAAAATAGCTGTAAATATTTGCTCTCATATGTCAAAATAAACATTCATAATGACTTAGCTATAGGTTTGCTTCCGTTTTTTTATGTGTTTGTATATGAACTGATTAGCCAAATGGGAGACTTTGCAATTGAGTCCCTGTTATTAGCAAAAATTAAAAGAGGCTCTGAAGTAATTATGAACAATCAAAGTCTGTTGCCATCCACCTTACTCATTTCAGTGCACCCACTCTTGGCCTTTAGATGGAAAAAAGAAGAAGAGAAAAGAGACTGAGAAAGATTCAGAACAGAGCAGAGCATCCTCCTCAAAGCCAGAGACAGTGCAATAATGTAGAAATTAAGAAGCTGTTTTTAAAATGAAGGCAGATGAAAGGGGCAATAATTTCCTGGTGGTGTGAGGGGTAAAACTGGACTCTGTTTCAGCCTCTAGCACAGCATTGTGTTTCTGGGAACCCGGTGCTCTGCTCTGCCAGGGTTTGGCCCAGGTTTTTGGCTCACCCTCTTGCCCATCGTTTGTAATTAGGACAGAATGAAATGAGAGGATGAGTAGAAGGAATTAGAATCATTCTTCCTCATTTTGTCAAACTATGGGTTTTATGCTGGGAATGTTTAAGACTCAGGAGCCCACTTTGAAAAAGCTATGTCAAAATGGCACAAAATATAAAAATGTGCACTTCTAAAGGCATATCCTACAGATATATTTGCATAAAGGTATAAAATATATGTTCAAGGATGATTATTGAAATATTATTATAATGGGGAGCATAACTACCTAAATATCTATCTCTAGGGAACTCTGAATTAAATAAATTATGATACACCCATATAATGGCAGAGAATTAAGATGTTTCCCAGAAGTGTCTAACCATCAGGGAGTTTAGAGAACAAATTATTCCAGTTTCTTTCTGTAAAAGCCCATGTAAAATGGGTTAGCAGTAATACAGTGGATACATGCAGTGAGACCTGTGCCAGTTATACTAGGAGAAAATTTGTTGCTGATGGCAATCAAGCCTGTGTTTTTATTGTGGCTATTTGGGGGCATATGGGTATATTAGAGTGAAAGATGGTGGTTGCTATAACAAACTTACAAAATTTCAATGATTTAACAAAGATTTATTTCTTACAGCAGAGTCTAGTGCAGCAGATCTTTGGACAGTTCCCTTCTCTGTGGCTTTTCTCTTTATTTTTGTTTTTTCTGGGAATTGAACCCGGGGGTGCTTTGCCACTGAGCTTCATTCCTAGCCCTTTGTATTTTTTATTTTGAGACAGGGTCTCACTAAGTTGCTTAGGGCCTTGCTAAGTTGCTCAGGCTGGCCTTGAACTTGTAATCCTTCTGCCTCAGCCTCCTGAGTTGCTGGGATTACAGGTGTCCGCCACCACACCCCCACTCTACATAGCATTTCTGAAATCACCTTGGGCCTCAGAATCCTTCATTGGATGATCTGCATCTGACCTGAAATCAAGAGACCCAAAAGAGAGTATGCAGAAACAAGAGGTCTGGGGGGCAAGCCTAGACATAGCATATTGCTTCTGCCCAAATTTTATTAAACAGAATTCAGTCACATGACCCACATAACTTTAAAGGAGGCTGGGAAATAAGTTTTTCTCATGCCCAGGAAGAAAATTAAATGACCAGTGATCACATTGTATTATCTCTGCCACAGCATGTATTTTAGTAACTCGAATTTCAGGCATTTATTCAAGAAGGCTAATCAAAAAGGCATGGAAAAACAAACTATGTTAGAGCACAAAAGAAAGAAGTAGATTTGTAACTGCTTGAGATATATACAATTTAAATTATCTTATTCCTACAAGAGTAGTCTTTGTCCCTGTCAGTGGATACACTTCGTTGGGCGTAGACATGGTTAAGGTGAGACACTACTCTCATTCATTAACACCAAAACCTAGAGGCCACTAACTTCTGATGACACTTTTTAGCTAGTCTAATAATGTGGTTGTCTCTCTGTTTCTTTTTCAGGGTTTGAGTAAAAAAGTTGGTGTATCATCTTCCATTCTCCAAGGTCTCTGGATCTCTTATAGCACAGAAGGTCTTTCCATGGCACTGGCATCTTTACGAAATCTCTATACTCCAAATATAAAGGTAAATGCAAAAACAGTTACAAATATTGTAAAGAATTTAACTGTGAAAAAGTAAAATTAGAAGAACATTAAGGGGCTGAAGGCTCAGCAGTTACAGCACTTGCCTAGCATGCACCAGGACCCAGGATTGATCCTCAATAACACATATACAACTAAGTGGAGAAAAAACAGAAACCAAAAGAAGAAATAAAATTTAACTCACTCTTTCTCTGTCTCTCTGTCTCTCTGTCTCTGTCTCTCTCTCTCTCTCTCTCTCTCTCTCTCAAGAAAGAAAAGCAAAGTATTAAAAAGGGAACAAATAATAAATATAAAATAATAGTTACTAAATCCTAGTAGATTCTATTGTAGACATCTAAAGTGATCTAATAAAAGGTGATTAAATGGATGTAACTGTTATTCATCTGATTATTATTTATGTTTATTAACTTATTTCTAGGTCAGCCGACTGCTGATTTTGGGAGGTGCCAATATTAATTACCGAACAGAGGTTTTAAACAATGCTCCAATTCTATGTGTCCAGTCTCATCTTGGTTACACAGAAATGGTGGCCTTGCTTTTAGAATTTGGTGCCAACGTGGATGCCTCTTCTGAAAGTGGCCTGACTCCTCTGGGGTATGCTGCAGCCGCAGGATTCCTGAGCATCGTGGTACTGCTCTGCAAGAAACGGGCCAAGGTAATGACTCCCCACCTCTGCTATTTTTCCTTTCTTCCTGATGTAACATCTTCCTTAACTCCTGTGGTATATTGAAACCCTGACAGGGAGCTAATCAAAAGGCACACTGGCGCAGCTTACCCCCAATATGTGCGCACTTTCCATTGCCAGTCCACACCACATCTGGACATGGTTATAAAACCTGTGAGAGGCACTTAGGAAACTACATTTATCAGTAATCACAAAAAGTCCCCACCTGAGCGGTGGCTCAATGGTTACAGCACTTGCCTGGCATGCCTGAGGTCCTGGGTTTGAACCCCAGGAAAACATATATGATGAAGTGTCAAAGAAACAAAAGTCACATGAAAAACAAAGTAAAATTGATTTTTTCTCTCACTCTCTCTCTCTCACCATCCCTCGCTCTCTCTTTGGGGGAAAAGAACGTCCCCACTTAACAACCCAGAAATTCTCTACTGAGCTCAGAAGAATCCCTTTTCTTAATAGGAAAAGGAGACATAAGAGGGCAAGGAGACTGCAGTGAGTGATCTCTAATGAATGGTACCTCAGACTCTTAAGTCTTCCATGTGTAGAAAAGAAATGTTAACCAATGGAGATGAGAAGACCAGACCCCCTCTTCCTATCCTTGAAGACCACACCCTAGAGATATTCTGGGGAAAAAATGCTTCTCCCTGTTTATACTCTGACCAAGTGTACCTCAAAGTGTTTGTTAGAATATTTCAGTTCTCTGAAAACATAAACAAATGTTAATGTTCTTTTATGGTATCTCTAAAGCCACTGATAGAAAAGAACTCAATTTCAAAATATTGGTTAAGAGAAAAATGCTGGCCTCACAAATATAGGACTCTGAGGACAAATTGGTCTCATGGTATTTTGACTCAGACCTGAAAACAAACTGAGGATGCTGGTTTCACAGTAGAAACAGAATATGTATGATCTCATTCTGATATGTCTTGCCAGGGGAAAAAGGAGGACTCCTGAGTCTCCCTGGGGAACTGAGACCTGGGTCTCTCAGTGAAATCTCAGAGCCTTAGATGTTTACTGTGACACAGTGATTGTCCACTATGATAATGTTTCATTTGTTTGAATGGACACCTCTAGAAAGATAATGATAACTGATCCTTATATTACTATTGCTGTAAATTCACATCTCAACTGGGTTTTTCCTGCTGCTCTTCCCTTGTACTACCAAGCCAGTATTTTATTTTTGATTGTATCCCAAAAGCAAATAAGTAAATTATTTGTACATCTCTCAAAATGGTATCACACCTCTTCCGCCTTCCTACATTAGTAAGATTGAGTTCATCTCAGTGTAATGCTCTCTGAGATCTCTGTCAGTCCTTACACCCATCTATACTTCTGCCCCAGAGAAGGAAGTGTTTACCTTCCCCTCCAAAGCAGTCACCTCTACCTGTAGTCTTGATCCCAATGTGTTGCTCTTTCTTTCACATTATTTCATTCCTTTTATAAATTCACACTACCTTTTTTTTCAGTTTCTATAACCCTCTGAATGCCTCCCCTAACTTAAAAAGGGGACTCTCCTTCTCTATCATGCTAACAAGAAGCTATACCTGATCCCGTCCTTCTTGTGTCCACCAGACCTGTCCTAAGAGTCATCTCTAATCACTACCTCTGCATCCTTAACACTCCTTCATCACTTGCAATCTGGCTTCCATAAGTGAGAAAGGAGGCAAGTCATGAAAATTAGAAGCTCTGGAATCAACACAGTTGGGTCAAACCCATAATGGACTCCACACTTACTTTATATGAGGACTCAGATAAGTCATTTAACCTCTCTCAATCTCACTTCTTTATCTATAAAAAGAATTAGTACAGTCATTATGATGATTAAGAGAGTTAAAACTATTTTTAAAGAGATTAAAGTATCTTTTAATCTCATATAGTGCCTAATAAATAGTGCCATTACAAAAAAGAAAATACTGCTGGTCATGGTGACACACGCCTATAATTCCAGAGATGGGGAGGCTGAGACAGGAGGATCCCGAGATCAAAGCCAATGTGAGCAACTTAAGCAAGACCCTTTCTCAAAATAAAATATAAAAGGGGCTAGCAATGTGACTCAGTGGTAGAGCTCCCCGGGGTTCAATCCCTACTACCAAAAAAAGAAGGAAGAGAGGGAGAAAGATGCTCCCATTTTCCAGCATTCAACTGAGTACTCTCTTAGAAGTCACTGGTGGGGGGCTGGAGCAATGGCTCAGCAGTAGAGCACTTCCCTGGATGTGCAAGGACCCAAGTTCAAACCCCAGCACCATGTATACAACTAAGGGTCAAAAAAACAAAAATCAAATGAAAAAAATAAATACAATTGATATTCTCTCTCTCTCTTTAAAAAAAAAAAAAAAGTCACTAATGATCACCAGTCACCAAAGAAAGCAGCTGTCTCCATTCTCACCATGCTCAGCCACTCCAAGTGTTGGTGAAGTTGAGCTTGTAACATTGTCCTAGTTCTCTTCCTACTTCTCTGGTTGCTTCTCTCATCCTTCTAATATAATCGTTCTCTAAAATTTTATCCTCTGATCTTCATTTTCATACTGTTTCCCATGATTCAACGTTAAAATCATAGGCTTTGGAATCAAACACAACTGGTTTCTAATTCTTCTACCTATATGTAGGTAATTCTCAAATTGATAATTCCTGAAAAAAAATTTTGAGCCAGTTTCACATTCCTAACTTCCTCCTTGACAGTTAGCGTGGATGCTTCACTGGTACCTCACATTCATCTTTCTAAAATAACTCATCCTTTTTACCTTGTAACTACCTCCTCTTCCTGGATTTTAAAATCTGGTGATATAGTCTCCATTTTTCTCAATCTAAAGAATCTTTGTCACCTTCCTCTTTGCCCTTGTGAAATCATTTAGTAGCCAACTCTTTTCAGTTGTTTTATTCTGAAAACAGCTTCGGTAGCCATCCCTTCATCTGCATCTCAACTGCCACCATCTTCCTGAATTATTTTGCCATCTCCTTACGTAATAATCCCCTTTTTTGATGCTAATCTTATCTACTGTCCCCTTACTTTCTTTAAACCTTTTATTTTTAAATAATTTGAGACTTTCAAAAACAATGTAAAAGTAATCAATAGAGTTCTCATATATCCTCCATCCAGCTTGTCCTAATGTTAACAGCTTGAGTAATTATAGTCTCATCATCAAAATCAACATATTATTATACCAATATAATACTATAAACCATATTCAAATTTTCCCAGTGGTCCCATTGATATCCTTTTTCCATTACAGGAGACAATTTAGGATTTCACATTACATTTGGTACTGCCTCCTTAGTCTTCTCCAGATTGCAAGAGTTCCTCAGTTTGTCTTTCATGATCTTGACAGTTTTAAAGAGTACTGATCAGTGTTTTGTAAGAAAAAAATCAATTTTAGTTTGATGTTTTCTTATTATATTGAGTTTATATGTTTTTGGCAAGAGTAGCACATAAACAGTGCTATAATTTTATTGAAATGGAATACATAAGGTATATGATATCGACATATCTTCTTATAGATGGTATTAACTTTGATCACATGGGTAAACTAGTGTCCTTCAAGTTTCAACTCTGAAGTTACTGGGTTTTCCCCCTTGTAATTAAGAAATATCTTTTAGAAAGATGATTTGATAATAGGCAGATAGATTACCTTGTTTCCCATCATACTTTTGTCCACTGGTTCTAGGATCCATCATTGATTCTTTTTTTTTTTTTTTTAAAGAGAGAAGGACAGTGAGTGAGTGAGAGAGAGAGAGAGAAAATCAATTTTTATTGAGTTTTTCACATGGCTTTCGTTGCTCTGACAGTTAGCTGTATACGTGGGTGCTGGGGTTGGAACCTGTATACTTGCACATGCCAGGCAAGCGCCATAACCACGAAGCCACTGCTCCAGCTCCCCCCCATCATTGATTTATGATATAGTAATTATTGCTATGAAGTTTATCTAATGATCATTTTCTATTTCCATCATTCCTTCAACATTTATTAATTGGAATTAACTGCAAGAAAGAGCTGTCCTTTCTCCCTCATGTTTTTATTTAGTCAATTATTCATGTCACTGTGGAGTCATGGATATTTATTTTATTTTATGATCTGTAATCCACTTTCCATTATCATTATTATTCATTTTGCTGCTCAGATTGCCTCAGATTTGGCCATTGGTTCAAGTAGATTCCTATGTCCTTTCAACGTCCCTATATATTTTTTGCATATTTCCTTAATTTCTTGTATTTCAAGATGTTTCATATTCTGCATTTACTATCATTTCCCCAGCCCTGGAATCAATCATTTCTCCAAGCAGCCATGGCTTCTTTTATTCATATCCTTAGTTTTTGAAAATTCACTTCTGGGCATGAAAACTCTCAATGACTCTTTCCTACCTATTGATTAAATGCAAACCACTTAGCTTAGCATTCAAAAATATCTGTGCTTTCAACCTTGTAATGTAACTTCTTCTTTCAGGTACCCTAACCAATCTAAAAAAAAAAAAAACCTAGACCAGTTGAAATAGAACTTTAATTCTGACTATGTTCCTAATTGGAAATTAATTTTTCCTTCCTCTGAAATTTTATTATACTTTCTCTTTTCTTACAGCATTTATTATAAGCTCCTTTGTTGGAGAGGCTTTTGTCACATTGGTCACATCTCCCCATACCTCATTTTAAAGTTCTTGAGAGCAAAATATATACATTATTATCTTTATCATCTTTTATCCCATATGATGCCTTGTGTATGCTAGGCATTCAGGAAGCATTTGTCATGTGGATTTCTGGGTGGAACCAAAGTTATTGGGAGAACCAGAAAAAGAACTTAACTTTGAAGTGCTTTAACTATAATAGACAGATGCCTATGTTCCTGCTAGAGAATGCTACTTTATCCATTGAAACATGTGGTGAAGGGCCTTCTGGTGGATTGATCTTAATAAGTCCCTTCTTTCAGTCTAAACTTGTAAGCAACACTGAAATTAGAAAAACTCGTTTTAGAGCTTAGTCTAGCATTAAGCTCCAAATGCCTCTAGTCTTTTGGGCCAGGTCTCTGAGATTCTACCCTCCTACTGGAAGAGAGGAGGCGTTCGATTACTTAATCTTTGCCAAAGGTTGGTGGTCAAGTGAATGATCCATGATATGTTATATTTTGCTTCTTTGGAACACCAAAAAATTAGAGCTCAAAAATGTTTTTCTTTTTGGTGATTTTAAAGACAGTTTTTTTGTGCCAACAGAGCTATAAGTCTCTCAAATCTTGGTCTTAAGAAAACTATTTGAGGAAAAAGGGGAATATACCTCAAGAAGACAAAGCATGAGCTGAGGGTTTTGTTTATTTTTCTTTTCAAGTTAAAACAAAAGCCTAACCTCCTTTTCTGGGGAAAAGAAGTTCTCCCCAGATGCATACCTAGCAGAGTTGTAGTTCAGTACTGTACTAGCCTGAAGAGACAGTATCTTCTAAATTTGCTCCAAGATTGGTTCAAGGACTGGGAAAGAATGAATCTTCGTAGTCTAGACATGTGCAATGGACCGGTTTGACTAGTTTGGGAGTACAGCTACAGGTTTTGGGACCCACAGATTTTTCTGTTCTCTCCTCTTAGGTGGATCACTTGGATAAGAATGGACAGTGTGCTTTGGTTCATGCTGCACTCAGAGGTCATCTGGAGGTTGTCAAGTTTTTGATTCAGTGTGACTGGACAATGGCTGGCCAACAGCAAGGAGTATTTAAGAAGAGCCATGCCATCCAGCAGGCCCTCATTGCTGCAGCCAGCATGGGCTACACCGAGGTAAGGATTCTTTTTTTCAAGATGTGTATTGAAGGACCTAAGAAACTGGCAGAAAAGGCTTGCACATTACAAAACTGCCAGCCAAATTAATATGAAATTTTGGCCACTACTCTAAGGAATAAAGAGGTGACACTCCATGAGGCACTTGACTAATTAAATGCCAAAGTACCTAGAATTATGGACAAAAGACCATGTGAACTAGAAAATACTTTAGGAAATGTCTAATCCAATTTCTACCCATATTTCCACCCATTTTAACAGACAGTGACACTGAACCCAAGAAGAATTACTTATTGACCTGCAGTTACATGGATAGACATGTGGAATGGGAAGAACATAACATGTAAAATATCAGACGGATCAGGTTTTATTCCTAGCTCTGTTGTTGCCCTTTAGATCTAGACCTTGGGCAATTTACCTGATCTCTTAGAACCTTAGTCTTCCATCTGTGAAGTGAAATTACTCTTTCTTACAAGGCTGTTTATTATGAAGGGTGCTTTGTAAACAGTTAAACATTATACAAATGGTACTTTTGCTAATTTGTTTATAAATTATAGTAATAATATTAATAGAGACAAATACAGGGAATCGTTCACATTCCATGAAATATTTAACAGCTGATCCTAAGGAGGGGAGAGGAGTGCAGTGTGTGTGTGTGTACATACATAAGTTTATTATAAATTTTTCTCATCTAAAGAATATGCTGTACACTTTTTTAAAATACTTACAAAATACTCAAGACTCAAAAAATGCATTTTTTTTATTATTTCGCCAAATTTAGATCTGTCACTAACCTATGATTGCAACCTAACCAAGATTTGATAAATGGAGTTACATCCCAATTTGTTAACTCTTCCAATAAAATTTGACATGGGATCTATTGTTGAACTACTTTTCATCTTCTGATAAATTATATTCCTTAAACTGAAACTTCTTTTAGCTTTAGCTCTAAACCAAATGCTGATTTATAATATCTGCCAATTTCCAGCACAGAAATACTCTTACCATGGCTGGTTTCAAGTTACGGGTGTGATATTGCTGGATACAAAGGAGGAAAGAGGTGCACAGTAGCACACCATTTTGTAATATTCCTACCTTATGGACACAGTAAACATAAATAACCTCAGGAGCATAGATAATAATAAGACATAGTTGAATAGGAAGTTATCAGATTTGAGGGGTTTTTTGTTTAGTTTGGTTGGTTGGTTGTTTTCACAATGCTGGGGATCAAACCCTGAATTCTAGGCAAGTGCTACCCCACTGAACTACATCCCCAGCACCAGATTTAAGTATTCTTTAGCCTTTGTTTTTAATATAATTTATTTAATTTTTATTTAATTTTCAATAAATGATTGGTTTTGTTTAACAACCAGCTTGCAAAATTCCTGAAAATTTAACAATCAGCTCTTATGGACCACTACAAACCAGCTCCACACTACTGCATAGGATGCACCAGTGAAACAGTTACCCTGTGAACTGACATAATATGTCACCAAGGGAATATTAAGTAATATTTAAAATTTTATTATCTGTGGGAGATTTTTTAAACTCTCTGTACAGTCAAATTCCTAGAAACAAAACTATCACTTTCCTTTGTGGTTAGCAACCACTCTGCTTTACTAGACCCATACAGTCCTTACGCTTCTGTGAGGAAGAAGGAAGATAATCACACTGCTCTGAAGAAACGCAGGCCCTCAATTTTCTCCATATTTATTTTCTGTGGTCTTATTGGGATGACACAGGGTTGCTTCTTTAACTTAAACAGGAGGAATGCCAGGCACAGTGGCACACGCCTGTGATCCCAGCAACTGGGGAGGCTGAGGCAGGAGGATTGAGTTAAAAACCAGCCTCAGCAACTTAGCGAGACCCTGTCTCAAAATAAAATATAAAAAGGTCTGGGGATGTGGCTCAGAGATTGAGAGTCCCTGGGTTCAATCCTAAGTACCAAAAAAAAAAAAAAAATTGGGGCTGGAGCGGTGGCTTGGCAGTTGCAACGCTTGCCTGGCATGCGCAGGTACCTGGGCAAGTGCAGGTACCAGGGTTCAAACCCCAGCACCCACATACACAACTGAGTGTTGGAGCAACAAAAGCCATGTGAAAAACTCAATAAAAATTGATTCTCTCTGTCTCTCTCTCCCTGTCCTTCTCTCTTTAAAAAAAAATTAAACAGGAGCAATATGTAATTTTTAAAATCATATGCTACACGAGTGATTTATGTGTAAGAGAAATATGAACTGTACATCATAAGACAGATGCTCATCAGGGTAGTTTTGGGTTTCTAGGCTAGGAAAGTCCATTTGGACTCCCCTTGTGTGCAAGAGATTTAGTGATAGTTGGATGATCCAAGTATCTTCCAAACCTCACAGGCTAGTGTCACTAACATAAGTTTTCTACCTGAAGTTTGAGCTGATACAACTTCTTGTTTCAGATTGTCTCCTACCTACTTGATCTTCCAGAAAAAGATGAAGAAGAAGTGGAGCGAGCACAGATCAATAGTTTTGACAGTCTCTGGGGAGAGACAGGTACTTCTAATGGACATTGCTCATTCCCCTCATGAATGTGTTGTTTGTGAGGTCTCTCTGTATCTCCTACCCTTATTTTTTCTCTGGCATACCTTTGCATCTGTCATATGGCTTTTGTATTGGAGCCCATTCAGCCCATGTAAAAAGTTGGGAACTTTCTTTCAGTCCTCTTTCCCTTTGGATTCGCCATACCATTAGCACTTTCAAACAAAACATTTCCCCACTCTTGTTTCCAAATATTTTTAGAAGACTAAAAGTTTGCTTTCAGTGTTCCAACCTGAGCAGAAAATAATTGTGGCCTTTCTCTTTTTTATGTGATCCTTATAGTTCTTCCATCAAAATGACTCACCACCTGCAGTTGTAAACCAGAAAATTACATCTCTTTTTCTCTTTTTTTTAAGATTTTTTTAAAGAGAGAGGAACAGAAAGAGAGAAAGGGAGAATCACTTTTATTTAGTTTTCCATGTGACTTTCGTTGCTCTGACACTTCGTTGTGTACATGTGCTGAGGTTTGAACACATATCCTCACACGTGCCAGGCAAGTGCCATAACCACTGAGCCACCACTCCAGCCCTACATTTTCTTAAATAGAGAATGAGAGAAAAAGAAAGAATCAATTTTATTTTTTCATTTGGTTTTTGTTTTTCTAACACTTAGTTGTATATGTGGTGATGGGGTTTGAATCCCAGTCCTCATGCATGCCAGGCAAGCTTTCTAACACTGAGCCATTGCTCTAGCACCAGAAGATTACATTTTTATGCACACCTTTTGTATAACTAGTTGTTATCACAGTAGAGTGATGTCTGACACAGTTAAACTTTACATTGTACATAATGCTGCTCTCTGGCTGCAGAATGAAAGCACTGTCCTGTAAGGCCCAACCCTGTGTAGTTCCCCTTAACATATAGCAAAGCAACTTCCGTGCCACTTGGTACTATACAAACAGAAGCCTCTTCCTTAGAGCCTTTGCAGGAAATGATTGTTATCTTTCCACCAAGTCTAAACTGGAGTATCTGAAGAAACATTAGTAACCTCTGATGTGTTTTTATGAAACCAGGGCAAGGAAAATGGTAGCATAACCACAGATACGTGTCATATTTGCAGGAGAAATATACCAATATTGAGATGGCTAGTTTAAGGAAATTATTTTGCTGAAAAAAGGGGTGTGTATTTTGATTTTTAAAAATAAGAAAAGAGTCTTGAACTTATTTAAGATTTATAACAACCTAGTGAACTGCATGTAGTGTCTCTTCCCATAGTAAAATTTCAAATAGGTTCCATGACTTCTTTACTGATCATCATGTGGAATGGTCCAAAACTCAGGAATTTGCTTCTCAAACAATTCCTTTCTCTGTAAGAGCCAAAATGAGCAGATGTCAGGCAGCTGCAGCTTAAGAGCTCATGACAGATCAAGGAAAAATGTGCATCTGGAAACAGCTGCTATCTCTGGAACAACCCCCGCCCCCAGGGGAGCCAGAGGACAGGTTGAGGGAAAGGGAATGGTCAGGACATCAGCAGTTCTGGAGTATTCATATGTTACCTAGAGCTGCAGAAAGGACACGTTAGGGGCTGGAGCAATGGCTCAGCAGTTTCAGTGCTTGTCTGGCACGCGCAGGGACACAGGTTTGTACCCAAGCACCTCGTAATAAATAAATGTCTGAGTAACAAAAGTCAAATGAAAAACTAAATAAAATTGATTCTCTCTCTCTCCCTCTCACTGTCCCTCTCTCTTTAAAAGGAAAAGGAAAAGGAAAAAAGAAAGGATATGTTAGTTCACTTTTCCTGTCAGCACAACCTTCCCCTTCCCCAATACAGTGTTGCCATACCTCCCAGTAGACCCCTTGTTGCCAAGAGCATGGGCTTGTAAATCACAGAAGGTGGCAAAAAAATCCCAGCTCAGTGGTGATAATGATAGAAACTGTAAGACCAGTCATCATGGTGATGAACATCAAGTATGTGCTAGTCTTGCATTTGAAAGAAATCCTTGAAATGGTTTAAGAATGGTATGAGGGGCTGGAGCAGTGGTTCAGCGGTTACGGTGCTTGCCTGGCATGTGCAAGTGTGGGAGTTCAAACCCCAGCACCACATACACAACGAAGTCTCGGAGAAATGAAAGCCACATGAAAAACTAAATAAAAAATTGTTTCTTTCTCTATCTCTCTCTCTCTCTCTTTTCCTCTCTCTTTTAAAAAAAAAGTATGCACTAAGGGCTGGAGTGGTGGTTCAGCGGTATCACACTTGCCTGGCATGCACAAGGACGCAGGTTTGAACCCCAGCGCCACATACTCAATGAAGTGTCAGAGCAATGAAAGTCACATAGAAAATTAAATAAAATTGATTCTCTCTTTCTCTCCCTCTCACTGTCCCTCTCTCTTTAAAAAAAAAATGAATAAAAATGAAAGAATGGTACAAACTAGAGGCTGGAACAGTGGCTCAACAGTATTGCACTTACCTGGCATGCACAAGGATCTAGATTTAAACCCAGCACCACGTATACAACTAACTGTTGGAGTAATAAAAACCAGATGAAAAATAAATAAACTTGATTCTCTCTTTCCCTCTCTCTCTCTCTCTAAAAAAAATAATAATAATGGTATGAACTAAAAGGAAGGCTTGTTTTTATTGATATGAATTTACTAGAATAAACTTTACGGCCTCATGATTTTAAAAGTATTTCATGCTTTATACAATAATTTTCATGGCAGGTGTGCCATCTCAAAATTTTAGACGTCAAAATTTCATGTCAATTTGCTTGTAATCAAAATTGTGTTTAATTTTATATTTATATGCAATAATTTTAATGTTGGAAACAAAATGCTATTTAAATACAAGTTGAAATAAAATGTATTTGTAATATAATTTCTAGATTTTTGAAAACATTTGATTTCAGAAAATGTTCTGTAAAAGAATGTTGTCTTCACTGTATGAAAATGACCATAGAACAAACTTACTACTAGATTAGCATGGGCTTTGGTTTGCCCTACACCTATACTGATAAGTTTACTAAGTGTGCATCTTCTTTTCTAACTTACAAACCATAATCATTTAATATTTATAATGTCCCACTGAATTTTGATGTTTCATCTGATGGCACATCTTATATATGCTTTTTGCATATAAAACTGATCTATGATCTGCAGCTAGCTAGTGGGATCACCAACCCTGCAACACTGACCTAAGTGGCAAAATTTTTACCTAAGGAAAATATAATGGTCATAATGTTCCCAATAATTAATATCATTTACTAAATCAAAGCGAAGATATTGCAAACCAAAAGAAAATAACTGTCATTTTATGTGGCACAACTGAAATAAAAAGCTGCTGCTAATTACACTGACACAATTCTTTATTATCATATCAATTGTAATATGCATCCAAATTTCAGAAATTTTTTTGGGTGTTGGGGAGGTTTAGAAAGAGAATCAGTTTTATTTATTTTTTCATCTGGTTTTTGTTTTTCCAACACTTAGTTTTGTGTGTGGTGCTGGGGTTCAAACATGGGTCCTGGTGCTGCTAGGCAAGCACTCTACTGCTGAGCCACTGCTCCAGCCCCCTCATTTCAGAATAGTTAAGATTGGGTGGGAGTGAATCTTAGAATCAATTAAATACATCCTAACATATAATAAGATATTAATCGAGATATGATATTTATATATCAGATTTTCTAGAGCAGATCACTAGAATATCCTGGCTACTCTTGTCCTCCTTTTGTAGCCTCTTAATACTTCTAGATATCATCTTACATCTAGCTTTCACTATCTTGTTGACCCCCTTCCCATTCCGCAGCTTTCATAGATGTATGGAACAAGATTGCCCCCAACCCTGCCTTGTTGGGGCACAGGCTAGAACCAATATTAAGAGCTTCTAGAAACTCTGCAGAATAGCTCTGGAAATAGTGACCCAAAAGAAGCCAGAGTTCACAAAATAAATCAGATTCCTCTCATTTCTACCTTGCTCATCTTTGCCTAGCTACCTACCTCCTAACTGATCTTCCTGCCTGCAGCCACACCTGCTTGTGATTTGTCTCCCAGACTTCAGACACAGGGATCATTAGCCATAGTTTGTTTGTGTCACTTGTCACTTTCTTGCTTACCAATTGATGTTTGTTTACTATTTTAGACTTAAGTTCTTGAATGTAGCGTTCAAAGGCCAGTCATTATCTCTAGGCTTATCTGCTGCCTGTCTTCTCCAGGAGTTCTGATGATAATACACATTATTTCTCATCTCAGTGCGTTTACACACACCTTCCTAGGCCTCACTGCCTTGTCCTTGCATGCCTGTAAGACTCCTAGTTATTTTTTTTTTTAAGAGAAAGGAACAATGAGAGAGAGAGAGAGAGAAAAAAAATCATTTTTACTTAGTTTTTCATGTGGCTTTTGTTGCTCCAACACTTCGTTGTGTACATGGTGCTGGGGTTTGAACTCACATCCTTGTGCATGCCAGGCAAGCACTGTAATTGCTGAGCCACCGCTCCAGACTTCCTAGTTATCTTTTATTATCCAGCTTAGATTGTCCTATCTTCCTGGAGGCCTTCTCAATACTTCTTCCTCTGTACTGCCTCCTTACTATGGACTCTGTTGTGCTTATCACACTGTATAATAATGTATTGATCTGTTTTTCTTACTGAACTGTGAGTTCCTTGAGGCCAGAGGGAGTATCTGACAAATAGTTGAATCAATGTTTGATTAATGTTGCTTTTGGATAGCAGTAATGAGTTTATATCTCCTCACCACCTTCTCCCATTAACCTTATATGCTGTACTCTTTCAAGATTGAAAATGGAAAAAAAAAAAGAGCCATTTTCTTCTCTGTACTCTATTTAGGGTCAGCATCCCATCCAAGCAAACTTTAGCTATTTTTCCAACTCAGAGCTGCATTTCTTATACTTCTTCAAACTCCTTATATGTTTCCCTTTGAAAAAAGTCCATTATGTCAAATAATCTCATTCAGTACTGACAAGCTAGGGAATAAATTCTGTTTCTAGTCTCTTAGGAAGAGATTTTGTTCCTAAGAGTTATCTTTGCTCTAAGAATCAGTTTGTTTTACAGACCTGGCTTTACTTTAATCTCCTTTCTTTCAAAGTTCTAACAGTTTTTGTTAAGACTCATAAAACCCAGCCAAAGAAACTTCTTGCTCTTTGATTTTGAAAAGTCCAGACTTGGGACTGGAGTGATAGCTAGGAGGTATGGCACTTGCCCGGCGTGTGCAAATTCGAACCCCAGCACCACATAAACAACGAAGTCTCGGAACAATGAAAGCCACGTGGAAAACTAAATAAAATTGACTCTCTCTCTCTCTCTCACTGTCCCTATTTTTTAAATTTCTTTTTAAATTTTTTTAAAAGAGAGGGACAGAGAGAGAAAAAGA
>PVKS010019131.1:0-38898 GCA_004027875.1 Aplodontia rufa
TGAGAACGTGTTCCAGCGCTATTTACATTTACTGCAAGCTCAATGTGGTGCCAGCGTGGTTTTACCACATTTTAAAAATTAATCCTCCCACCACCCTCCAAGGTAGTGAGTATCAATATGTCTTTATTACAGAAATAAATGCCAGTTCGGAGAGGGCCAGGGCTTGCCCTGTTGAGACCGGTGCTCTGGGTCCCTGAGGCAGAGTTGCAATGCTTGCTGCTCCATTTCCCATGGTCAATACCAAGTTCCCCCAGAGGAGCTCAGCACAGACTAAAGACCCTAGAGAACCCACTCCAACAGGAACAAGGCCATAAATTTCCCAGAGACAAAAGGAGCAGCTTGGAAGTCCTGTGGTTGAATTCAAGCTTGTGCACGCTTAGGACTGAAGTTGGATGCGAAGGATTGTTAGAATCCTTCTCTGCATCCTACACACGGGGGCGAGGCTGAACACAAGAGTCAGGTTGTCTGTGTCTTTCTCTTCTAGGAAGAGGACACTGAGATGAAGACACTGAAATCCAGAGAGAAGTGATATCCACAGTCCCCAGGCTTGTGCAAGAATTTGTTTTAAAATGCAGATTCCTGGGCCTACTCCAAGTCAAATGAATTAAAATTTGTGGGTGTGGGACCTGAAACTTTGCATTCTTAACAAGGTCCTCAGAGATTTCATGATTGCTATGTGTATTTCAGCTTGAGGACACCTTGTTGAACACATATTGTTGGTTCATTTCACATTGAATTCCTGGTCAATAGCACTCCAACCATGCCCACACGAAGCCTATCTAACATACGGATTGTGTTAGTCAACTTTTCATTGCTGTCAAAATACCCAACATGAACAACTTAGATGAGAAAAGTTTACTTTGGGCTCACAGCTCCAAAGGTTCAGTCTATGGACAGATGGCTCCATTGCCCTGGGCCCCAAGGCGAGGGAGAACATCATGGCAGAGGACGGGGTGGAGCAAAGCTACTCAATTCATGGGAGCTAAGGCAGAGAGGGGAGTCAGGGCCAAAACACGCCCCTAGTAACCTGCTTCCTCCAGCCACATCCCACCCACCTCTATTACTACCCTGAAATCCATCCAAATTATTAACCCATTAAATGGATAAATCCACTAAAATTAGGTTACAGTTCTCATAAGCTAATCACTTCACCTCCAAAGTTTCCAGCATTGTCAAATGAGACTTTGGGGGACACCTCACATCTACACCTTAAACCATATTTTCCCAGAGGGCACATTGACCTTCCTGTGATCACAAACACTAGTCAGCACTTCAGTACTACACCTGGGTGTCATTTTAAACAGCAAAATCACCAATGAAAAGTACAAAAGTGCAAAAAAAAAAAAAAGCCACAAAAGGGACACTTGTTAATGACAGCTGAACCAAGAAGGCAGAGTGCCACCTTTCTTGGGCCTCAGCTGGGAATGTGCACTTTGGGCATCTCAAAATTTTCACTGCTCTGTGTAAATCTGCAAATGACCATATGTACCGATTTTGGGGTTATCAATAAATTTTCACAAGGGTTAGATAGCAAATATAGAATCCACAAGGAATAAGGATTCCCTGTAGTTAGATGAAGTCATGCTGGGTTCAGGTGAGCCCTAAATCCAGTAGAAGAGGAGAGGAGGCGCAGAGGAGAGACCGAGGACACGGAAGAAGGTCACAGCTGCAAGCCAAGGAATCACAGGAAGGCCAACACCCACAGGGACTCTGAAGAGGCAGGGCAGTCTCCTTCCCTAGCGCCTGCGGAGCACAGCCACCCAGCTTGGAAGTCAGACTTGCAGCCTTGAGCTGCAAGGGAGCGCGCTTCCACTGTTCCCTGGTGAGATGCCCTGCCCTAGGGAATTAGCACAGGTTCTGAATGTGCAGGTGCCAGCCTGGCTCCAGGGACGAGTGGTTGTGAGGTTCCAGGGCCTCCCTTCCCACTAGGGCCACTCTGGCTGCCAACCCTACAATCTTGCTTCAAAGATCCATTGAGACAATGTCTGCAAAGAATCGGGGAACCAGAAAGTGTAACATCAGTGAAGTAGTTTATCATCAGGAGCCTTGGAGCTCCAGGACAATTGAACTGTCACTCACCCGGGCACACACTGGGCACAGTGCTACCCCACACCAGTGCTCGGGCTCTGCTCACACCAAGTCCCACCCCACAGCCTCAGTCTGCCAGAAGATGGAGTTTCTCTCTTCTCTGAAACATTAATAGTGTAGAAAACACTTCTCTCTGATGTCACATAGACTTTTGCCACTGGAAATCTTCATAAATGAAGTCCACTATGCATGAAAACCCTCCAGGACAGAACCACCATGGTCCAAGTTCCAGGCAACTACCTGGCACATGAAACTGTTGAATGAATAATCTGGAGTTGTCTAGGCACTCGGTAAGGTGTGGCAGATCCTCGAGGATAAGGAACTGTCAAGGTCCCTCCTACCTGGGAGTCCGGACTCTGGGATTCTTAGAGGATTGAATGACTGGGTCAGTTTTAAGCCCCTCCTATAGTGGATGGGAGGACTGAAGCCCCAGGGCTTGTACAAGGTCCAATGACTCCTGGGTGTGGAGCCTGGACTGAAGGGCAGTGCTCTGATCCTGCTTTTGGGGGCTTCCTCAAGCCCCACTGCTTGCCTGCACCAGGGCCCTGTGATCCCAGCTCCTGCCCTAAGGGTGCCAGTCTTAGGGCAGGGGTGACTGCACGCTGCTCTTTCTGAATTCACGTTTTTTTCCATGTACCCTGGCCATGCATTCCTTAAGAGCAGGCTGGCAAGAAGTGAGCACCTCTGGGGTTTGGTGGGTCAGAATTCACAGACAGGAGGACCCGACAGCTGGAGAGAAGCCCAGAGAGTTACGAGACCCTCTCCTGGGACTCCAAACCACTGTTCTATTGGAGACAGCCTTGCCAGGCCCAACACTCCTCCCTGCCCTTTCCTAGCACCACAAATGACAGAACAAGGAGGACTCAAAGAGATGGCTAATCCCAAATCACACAGATCCAGACAGGCAACAAGTGTGCATGACCAGACCAGGCCAGGCAGGTGCCTCCAGGTGTATGCCAGCTGGCCTGTGGCACCCGGAGAGTGAACACATTCAACTACCACTTATTACCTTTGCTATGGCACCAAATACAAAGCACCCAACCTCAGCCCTGCACCCATTTAATCCAATTCCCTGGTTGTCCTGATGGAAGATCTGATGGTTGGAGGGGTAAGAGATCCACAGCTTAGGGAGGAAAGCCCAGTTATGCTGACACAACAGCATATTATTATTTCAGCTCTGGAAATCTGGACAGAGGAGAGCTGGAAAGACCTTAGACAGAGTCCCATTGCACGGGCAGGAAAACTGAGACCACAGAGAAGACACTTGTCGAGCCCCTTTGGAAAATGGAGAGCGTCTGATAGATTGAGGCTGAAGCCGAAACGGGACTTATTTTTTGTGTGTGCATTGAGGGCAATTGGGTTCCCTTCTTTCAAGCCTCTGCAAGGGCAAAACTGTACCTGGTGTATAGTAGATGCTCAGTAAATTAATGGATTTGGGATAACTGCAAACTTGGAGAGCCTGTTTTGGAAACTTGCAGGCTAAAAGGTGTTCTCCTAGTATCCATTATCCCTGGATGCTTCTGGATGCATTTTTGTCCCAAATCCCTGAGCATTCCTGTTGGGCCAAGTCCAACATGACCTCTTCAAATTCATAATGAGTATGGAGTAAACAGAAAGCAGCTCAAGGTGAGTCATTCATTAATCATAAACAAAACAGCCCCTGATCAAGGACACATCAGCACGAACCATAAAAAGAAATGGGAGGAAAGAATTGCCCAATCTCTTTATTTAATATTAACTATGTTATGTTTTCTTTCTCATCGGAACTCTGAAAAGAATGGCTTCCCACTCTTTGGTTTTATACGAATGTATTCCAAAATCTATTTTCCTTGAATGCACAGGTGCCTACTGCGTGGGCGCGGAGAGGGAGACAAGGAACTTTAGGACCACCATCACTCACAGAAAGGACACCCACCTCCATGCGGCATGGAAGGGGCTCTGCCCTAGCCACCTCTTCAGGTTTGCCTAATACATTCGGGGGAATGCACACCAGCACCGGAAGGGCCTGCCCTCAGAAGGTGCACTCTTCACTCTAATAATGTGCTCAGGAGTGACCGTACAACTTGCCATCTGTTGACGGTGCTGGCCGGGGACCCTTGGGGACATGAATATCTTGTGCACCATCCTTTACAGCCATGGTGTTCCCTTCTTTGCTCTCCCATATGTCCTATGATGTAGGCAGGTCAAGGAGTGTGATCCCATTTTATAAACGGTCAAACTGAGTCTCAAAGTTGGGATGACACCCAACGTGGGGCTCTTTCCGTGACTCACGCCATGTTTGAAGCAGCAGGGCAGGGACCTCCGTGCTTCTAAAGGATAGCTTCTGTTTCATGATTGAATAACCAACTCTCCCAAGCCTGCTTGTCAAAGCTGAAGACTTTGGGTTGACCAAATCCTGCCCTTTGTGCTCCCTGCGATGCTAAGCACTTTGTCCCTTCTCCACTGCCACCAACTCTCCATTGTCTCTTTCCAGCTGAGGAAGTGGCTGAGCATGCACCCTGATTAATGTGCAGCTCCCTGTGAAGGGGACAGGGCCCGACTGGCATGGGCACACCCCCCATGTAATTTGCACAGCATGGGTGTACTGTGATCCAAAGGTGAGCTTCAGGAGTTTTTCCCCAAAAAAGCCCAGAGATGGAGAGAAAAGACAGAGAGATGAGAATAAAATTTGACACAAATTACTTGCTGCTTGCTGGGGTAGAATGAGGCAGTGGGAATTGTTGGGGCAAAGCTGGTTGGTATCAACTCTGCAGAGCAGGGAGTCTGGCCTGGCAGGCAGGGCTGGAAAGAGGCTCCTGTAGATTTGGTGCGGTCATCGTTGGAAACCTCAGGATGTCAGAACAGCACTGACCTAGAGAGATTTTTCTTGCACAGGAGTTCCAAATGTCTTGGGACCAGCAGGCTACATTAGAATCATCTGCAAGCTTGCTAATAATGTGAACAACTGGCTCTCACCCTCAGTAACTCTGAATCAGACGATCTGGGGTGCTGGCAGGATGGTCGTATTGCTATTTGGCAGCAGATATGACCCTGACGAAAAGCCTGCTGGGAATCACTATTTATTTGACAGCTTCCTCATTTGACAGAGAAGGAAACTGAGCCCAGCGAGGAAAAAGGATTTGGCCAAGGTCCCAAAGAGAGTTAGATCTAGCCACAGCCTCTTGATTTCTCCCTTCCTTTCTCTCTCCTCCCTCTTTCTTCTTCTTTCATTCATACATTCATTCAAAAAACATTTTTTGAGGACTTGCTATGTGCCAAGTAATATGAATTAGGTATAAAAACAGCCCTGTTCCCTCCGCAGCTAGAGCAAATACCAGCACAAACGCCAGATCAGCATTAATCAAAGAATCATACGCATACAAATGTAAAATTACAGCTGTGACCAGGAAAGGCACATGGTTGTTGTGCAAAGGTGGCCTCAGTGTCCTCATCTGTAAAATGGAGTCTCTTCACATGCCCTGCCTCCTTCACCACCTGCACAGCCCACACAGGATGTTAGCAGGGAATGGACTTTTGCAAACATAAAAGTAATTCTGCAAATGCTGGGCTTATCCTGACTCTGATAGGCATTCAATAAATGTTTGTTGAATTGAATTGTTAAATTGAATTATTCTACAAAAATAAAGCAAGGATTAGCAGGAATCCCCAGCACCAACACAGTATTCATTCAATTTTTCTGTTTGTGCTGATAAGACACAGGCTGGGTCTGCTGGATCTAAGCAAAGACCAGCAGAAGGACTGCCTTCCACAGTCAGAGCTGGAGGGACCTCAGATATCATCTGTTCATACCCACTGTCAACATCACAGAATGATGGGAAAGTGAGGCCCAGGAAGGGCAAGGATTATCCCAATCCACAGGGGCAGGACCCAGGCTTCCTCTGTCTCAGAACAAATGAATAAATGGTAGATTAAGGGAAAAACGGATATGTCTTGGGTGCCCCACATGCTAGAGATTGTTATTCTGCAGATGGAAACAGGCTCCATCTGCCAATTAATGCTCTGCTAAGATCAGTCCCCAGGTTCCCAAGGGTTTTGTTTGTTGTTTGTTTGTTTTTTTACAAGCCACAGCCAAGAGTAAATAAGTATGTGTGTTTGGTAGACACTGATTGCTTTCATGATTTCCTGTTCTGGTGAAATCATCCAGGTGATTGGGGAATCACCTCTCTCTTTTTATTTTTAGTTCATGAGTTATACTTAGGTAAGGTAGACGCCATCTGCTACCAGGGAAGGTCTGGCCAATCAGCTTATTCCATTTCCCTGAACCATAGTGATTGGTTCAGGGGAAAACATGAGACTCAAGGTGGTCCAATAAGAGCCAGCCCTGGGATTTCACCTGGAACCCTTGGGGAAAGAGCACTGTATTTCCAGTGGTTTGGTAAGCTGGTAAGATGTTGTCCTGATGCTCCTGGTAGCCATTTTGCAATGGAGCTAAAGACCTTTTCCATTAATGAGTCAATACAATGTAGGGGGCGGGAGGAGAACTGAGTCTTGATTATATATCATGGATGCAGTTATTCCTGAGGCTAAATGCTGCGTACTTCTCATTTATGGGAGGTAGTAAATTCCCTGCAACCTGTTAACTCACATACTCACATGGCAGATACTTGTGGGGTTTTTGTTGCGAAGAAATTGCCCAGCCAAGGACAATATTCCCAGCCCTTTACAACTAGATAATGCATGCCACTGAGCTTTGACCAATTAGATTGGAAGCAGACGATGTGAAGCATGCCACTTCCACGAAAACCTTCCATGGAATCTTTTTTTTTCAACCCACAGACTAAATGTGGTCAATGCCCAGGATGATATTGAGAACCACAAATCTAAGGTGACATTAGGCTGGATCCCTCAATGAGAAGTACAAACTTCACTTACATTAAACCACTAAAACACTGGGACTTTTTTGTAATAGCCAATACCATTTCTTCGTTAATTCACCTATGTTTCAGTCAGCAGCCTTAGTTAAAAGCGGTAGAAACCAACTCTGGCTAATTTAAGTTAAGAAGGAATGTACTGAAAAGATAGTAACTGTTCCCAGACATGCATGAGAGTGGAGGAACCAGGACTGAGGTCTACACTGCTCAGGTCTATGCTGCTCAGAACAATACCCACATTTATGCTGCAGACCTGGAACCAGAGATCACCACTGAAAATACCACCTTGCTCATTGGCACCCCAATGCTGGCCCCCAAAGCTGCCTCTAGACCTGCTGCAGCTTCCACCTCTGAGAAATGGGTGTTGCTTCCACCCTGGCTGCCATCATTTCCAGAATAGATTCTGCAAAATCCCTGCTTCTCCACATCTGATAGAAGGTCCAGTTTAGGTCTGCCTTATTGGTGATGTTTAGGTCATGTGACCATACTACAGCTGCAAAGGAGGCTAGGAACATAAGGAGATGGCATTATCCTATGACTATAGTGGAAAATTTGTTTCAAAAAATAGGGAATTCTACAATCATGGGGAGGGGTTCAAACACATGACATTGAAAAAGGTGTGGATTTCTGTCAAGGAAAGAGACTGATAACATGCTTTCTTATGCTTCCAATTTTGTGCAAAATGGAACATAGTCACATTCAAGAGATTGAACTAGGCACTTGACATATATTGCATGATTATCATAATGATCCAAAAGAGGCGGAAATTATTACCTTCATTGTCCATATGAAGGAACTGCGTTCTAGAGAAGAAAGTTAGTTGCCCAAGTCCACACCCCAGGGACATGATGGAATCTTCGAACTCAAAGGTCACAAGACAGTTCCCAACGTAGCAAGACTCCCAGCTTAAAATTGCACCGAGATTCAGATAAATCTGGAAAGCAGATGAGGCCCGTGGGCAGCTGTGGGAGCACTTTGAGATTTAAGACTGGAAGGGCCTCCTGAGAGAACCTAGATGACAAAGAAGTCCAAGTGTGACCAGCTTGACCAAGGAAGAAAATCTTGATTATAAAGTATTAAGAAAAAGAATTAAGATTCTGAATACAATGGGGGACCCACATCAGAATCCTGAGAGCTGGAAAAAAGAAGGTGAGAACTGGAAAAGCTGTTTCCGTTCCAACTCTGCACAAGATGTTAGGAACGCCTGCATGGCTGCTTCAGGACTGGCAGGGTGGCGTGGGGTGGGGAGGCTTTCTCTTCCGTCTCGTGGCAGGCCACCACACGGCTCTGCACCCAGCCTCAGAGGCAGCACTCACACCCAGGGGCAGTCTTGTTTGTGGGTGCACAGAAGACTTCCCCCGAGAGCCCTCCAAGGGGACTTTTCCTCCTGGAGAGGAAGATGCACAGACAGAGAGGTCCTGTGTAGTAGGGACAAGAGTCAGTGGAACTCGGCATCTTACTGCCCTGTGGACTTCATGGTAGCCCGAAGCTGAGTTAAGCGGGAAGGCGCTGGGAGTCCTCTCCACAATATGCTCTCCACCATTTCTCACCTTGCTTTGGGTCCAATGGATCAAGATGTATGGACTACAGGACCGGGATCCTTGCACTTTGGATTTCATTTGGGTTCAACCAATGGGATGCCCTGGCTGATCTGTCCCATGGAGGTATCGAGGACTGATTCCACCTCCACTCCCTCCATGGTTGACAAGGTTCCTGCCAGCATCCCCTCTCCATACAGCCTTGTGTCCCCTTCCCTAGAGGTCACGGTGCACTACTCAACCTAGCCCCCTGGGCTGATCTGCTCCAGGTGGCTTCCCCACTTCCTGTCCATACCGTTATAAACACAGCCAGGTTTAAGCTGTTTTAGTTCCCTAGTTTGAGCATTCCATCTATTTTCATCCAAGTCTGGCTGATAGAACAAAACTTGGATCTCACTAGGAGACACTCTGATTCATGATTTTGAAAGCAGTATCGTATTGAGTTTTGCATCCTTTCCTTTCCGTTTTTAGGAACACACGCCTGCACCAGGACGTTGGTGGGGTTTTTATAGACCCTCCAACACCTGGTAATTTTGGTGCAGTACTCTTTTTACTTTTGGGCCCTGTCCAGTGGGCCTTAGATCTGTCATTTTGGTTGAAAATTCCATAAACCAGGGATTCATACAAACGAGGGGAAACCGTCATGGAAACAGCTACCTCAGGGGCTGAAAAAAAAAACCCTAAAGGCACTGAAATGATGAGAAGGCCAAGTTCTGCTTCCACCTCCAACCCTCACTTGAGCTGTAGTGGCACTCTCTGATCCCATCCTTGTCCCTGCTGGCAATTCTGCAGAATCCAAGTAGTCCAGGGACTCCAGGCATATGGTGAAGGGGACAGCAAGGACTGCTTGTGTGTCCACCCCATCCAGGGAGAAGGGACTGTGCACACACTCCCCAGTCAGCATGCACACGTTTGTCCCATGTACTCCAGGCTCACCAAGGAGTGTCTTGTTCTAGACCATAATCTCCCCTCTTTGCAAAGGCCAAGAAAGACTCCCAGTCTGGCCATGTTTCTCCCCTGGGAATTCTCTGATCCTCCATGCTATTATCTAGAGTGTCCAACTTCTCACTTCCGCCAGGAGTCATAGTGACCAGGCCCTGCCTCCTAGGGAGTGAAACCCCAAGGGCTTTGTGCTTTGGGTGATGGCCTCCAAGAGCAGGCCACATGGCCTGGGATACACATTTCCATCTCAAGAGCTTTTACCCACCAGTTGTGTCAATTCAGCAAGGATGGGGGCAAAAGCCAAGGCAGAAATCATCTTTTTAAAAAAAGAGAAAGCTCAGTTTAGACTCACGGATGTCCCCAAAGGGCCTGCAATAGTTATGCATGCGGCACGATTGCCAGTCACTGCATGGTCATCCTAGGTCAGTCCAGCTATCATGACTGCGCTCTGGCAGATGGCAGTAAGTGAGCTGAGGAAGGGGCACCTGTCTCTCATTCATCCATCTCATCAGGACCCAGGCCAACTTCTGAGACACCAGATCAGAAAGACTGCTAAGAACATCATTTTGTAAAATGCTCCCTTCTTCATTATTTGAAAATCTGTGACAAACTCCCTGAGGTATCTGTGCCACCCTGAGTCCTCTGATGTGGCCTCCGCCTCCATCTTTCCCCACACAGTAGCATAGGCACCCACAAGGCCTCAGGGTACCACTCCATAAATTCTCTTTTCATTGGAGCCTTAGCAGATAATAATTTAAAGAACTAGTCACTGCTTGCAATTAAGCACACAGAAAATAGATCAGGCCCATAATTTATGTCTGTGCAAGGTTGGGCTGGATTCGTAATTAATGTTTGCTCCCTTTAATGAAATACTCCAAAGGTCTGCACTTCTGTCATTCATGAAGGTAATTTTTCAATTGATTAGTAAAATAATACTTGAAAAGTAAATGCACCTGCTTCTTCCCCGAAATGTCTCAGTCAACCGGACACACTGGTTGGGACACTAAAAAAATACCAGAGCAATCCAGTGGAGACCAGACTCTGCACCATCAGCATGCAGAAAGTCCAAGAAGGAGGCCAGAGGAAAAAGCAATTAGAGCAGCCGCAGTGACCAGAATTCCTGGGTGGCCTAGGGCTGCCGAGCAGCTGTCACCGGTCTGCCCAGCTAAGAGGGGATGTTTAGGACTGGTGGGTAGAGAGGGCCAGAGACCCAAGCATTCTGGTCTCTACAGTCCAGGTCCACATGGGCACTGGCCAGGCTGGCATGGACCTGTGTTGGAAGGATGCAGAGGCACCCAAGCAGAACAGTGCCCGGTTTGCAGGGAAGCATGGTAGCAGGCATGCAGGCTGGCCAGGGTACTGTGCAGAGGGCTAGGTGCAGAAATGCTGTTCCCCAGATGGTCACAGGTTTCTGTTCAAATCCACATAAATTGGGAATGAGCGTTTCTCAGTTGTCAGTGGGCAAAGCATTTGAAAGGGGCCTTGTCTTGATTGAAACAGAATAGTATGAAAATGACTTCATTTTATTTTCTTTGAAATAAAATATAGGCAATAAGTATAATAGTGCTAATTCTTAGAGTGAAGACTTAAATATTGACATTTTTATTCAAAATTGTTTTAAGAGCAATATGTACCATCCTCCTTCTTTTCACAAATCTTCACGTACAGGGATACAGAAGGAAATTTGGACAAACCTACCCAAAGACTGCATCAGTTTTTCCAAGTCGGTTCTTCCTCTTTGGCACTTAAAGGATTTGATGATCAATTATTGAACATCACGTATCGAATCACTTAGCTTATGGCTGTCCCTGCCTATTGTTCCCGTCCTCTAGCGGGTCATCATTTGCCAGTGACAAGACACGGGCATGAAAGGCTCACAGACTTTATGAAATCCTGCATCTTTAGGAAGACCAGCTAAATTTAAAAAAAAAAGCATAAAATTTATGTTTTAATGTTCAATGTTCAGCAACAATAAATGAATGTCAATAATGATGAGAAGAGAGGGCACTCGGGGCCCTAATTTTACAGTAGTCATCTTATTGATGAGTGCCCATATCTCTCTGAGCAGTGTTGGCTTATCTCTGCAACCGCATGATGGTTGAGACCTGGGTGGCAGACAGTCTAATAATGAGGACCTGATTCCTAAAGGTACTAGACAGGGTAGCTGGGTCAACCCAAACTCAAAGGTTGTATCGCTTAGGATTCCAGTCGCAATCAGTGGAAATGGAGGGGCTAATTAAAGCAGAAAGGGCATTTTCACAAACATGTTCTTAATGTCACGGACTCTGCAGGAGGGCTGGGGAATGAGGTGTGGAAGAGGGGCAGGAACAAAGACTCACTTCTCCAGCACGTGCAGTCCAGGGTGACGGTCCTACCATCACCATGTAACACCAACAGCCAGGCTCAGAACATGCTCTTCCCATACTTACGGTGGACACTGCTGAAGCAGTCTGTCTCTGCTTCATCCTGGTTGCTGTTGATACTCGTGGCAGAAGCCAGTCATTGTCAGGACTCCGTCGCACACACCTGCCTCTGCATAGGGGAGCAAGAAATTGTTGGCCATTCCTGTGGGTGGTGGGCTCTGTCCGCTGAGACTCACTTGGAGAGGAATCTTGCAGCATAGGAAGAGGGTTCACCCACGGGGGCTCTCCTAGAGAGTGCCTCTGCCGTTATCCATTTACACCACGTCCTGACCTCCCTTGCCCCCGGTATTAACTGAGCACCTGCTATGGTAGGTGCTCTCCTGCACACCTCTTCACTTAGCCTGCTTTCCTGAAATAGGACTATGGTTCCAATTTCCATAGGCGGAGACTGAGATTCAGAAAGTTGAAAGAACTTGGCTCAGACCACAAATTCAAAGTACCCAAGTTAAGGTGCTAGACCAGTGGCTCTGCCGTCGCGGTGCTTGCCTGGCGTGCACAAAGACCCAGGTTCGAACTCCAGCACCACATACACAACGAAGTGTTGGAGCAAAGAAAGCCGTATGAAAAACTAAATAAAACTCTTTCTCTCTTTCCCTCTCTCTCTCTCTCCCTCTCTCTTTTTAAAGATGCCCAAGCTAGCCTTTGTTTTGCTTTTGCCCTTCTCCTTCTTGTGCCATTATTCCAAAAGAAGGACTTAAAGAAGCCTTGGAAGGTGGGCTCCTCTGTCTCATGCCTGATCTTGTTTTTTTGTTTGGTTGGTTGTTTTGTTTTGTTTTGCTGGAGAATCAGGACGCAGAGCTTTGGTCAAGCTCTTTATCCCACTAATTAATAACTAATTTCCTGGCACCTAGCACAATCTCAGGCATGTAGGAATGCAACAAATAATTCCATTTTGGAGACCACATAGCAAAAACACTATCTCTAATGCTGTGATAATTGTCAGCTGTTAATATTTTATCTTGGCTAAAAATAAAATCAGAATTTGAGTCCTGGGTCTACCATTGACTCTGCTCAAGCCTCTGACTCCCCTTTGACCCTCGTGCTCCTCCTCTGCAAGATAGAAAAAGGCACCGTGTCAGAGGTAGCATCTGGAAGCCTTGTGCTCCAGATTTGGCCACAGAGAAGTTGTTTGTCCTCATGGTGTGATCCTCCACTTCTTCCATGGTCTCCCAGCCCTGAGGCCACCCCTCCCCCAAGAACCAAGGCTATTTTTTATCTGATATCCCTCTAAATCCAAAGATGAACCAAGAGGACAGCATGTTGCAAGAAAAAAATGAAACTTTTATTCAATTACCTAGTAACCCTCCTCATCTGACACCACCTTTCCAGACCCTATGGACATGTGACTCCATGCCCCTGCAGGAATTGGTCTTCGGAAATGACCTACCAGAGCCTGCCCCTTTGTTCCAGTATGGGAGTCACCAGCCACATGTAGCTATCTGAATTTAAATTTAAACGAATTAAAATTAGATACAATTAAAATCTCAGTGCCCTAGTCACACCACCCAAATTTCAAGTGCTCAGCTCATTGCTGGTGGCTAGTTATAGAATGCATCCATCCTGCATCACAGAAAGTTCTCTTGGACAGCACTGCACCAAGGCCCCATGGACCCCCTGGCTGCACCCCAGGGCCCCACTGTCCCTTTCCAACAAGCACCTGGTCTGACGCAGGCTCCTGAGCTGCCAGGGCACAGTGACCTGGGGCTGGCCCTCCTCCTCTGCGCCTTCTGCCTGCTCTCACGGAGGAGACTAATCTATATCTGCAGCTCCTTTTCTTCACCTGAACAATGAGGAGCAGCCCTGGGAAATGGCTGATCACTTTCTACAGCACCTCCTTTCTGACTCCCTTAATAGGTGGAAATGCTTGATTATTTCAAATGAATATAATTACAAAATCCTCTACTTAGAGTAATGTTCCTTCTTTGTGGAAAGAAGACATCTCTTTTCTCTCGTTATCTCCTCTCCGAGAGGCACTTTGTGAAATTCAATGGTCCCTGCGGCCCGTCTGTCCCTGCTCTGCTGTGGGGCGCAGCAACTTCAGAACAACGCTCCACACCCAATCAGCCGCACTGGCTCTTTCTCGGGGTGCACTGTTCATCTGGAGGGTGAGCCACTGGCCCCTTGGCTGCCAGTAGCCAGGGACAAGGCAAAAGAGGACTCAGATCTTCATGGACAAGGTGGGGGTGGAGCAAGAGGAGAACAGCAATGAAAAAATGATTTACCATAAAGTTGCAACCTGGCCCTCCACACCTAGACCAAGACATGCCAGGACCCCATCTCTGTGGCCTCTCTTAGCTTCTCCCACTCAGTACCTGCTATTCTGGAAGCTGATGGTCCTATCCAACTCCAAAGCCCATGGCCCGCATGGACGCGCAGCTTGTTTTTGTCTTTGTGGGGACGGTACCGACTGTGGGGCCTGACCGAGTCTTGACAAGTCAATCACCTTCTCCTTAAGGGCTCCAACTCTGGCAAGGGGGTTTACCCATCCTGCATAGTGAGGCCTTCATACAATGAGACTCTACCCCACTGCAATTGCTCCAACAATGGGCATGTGACCCCTTTCCGGAACCTGGACTTTTGGATTTGGAGCAAGAGAAAATCATGCCACTGTGGGACATCTCAGTTGCCTCCAGCCATGTTTCCATCAGGTGCAGAAAAATGGCCAGGAAGGAATGAGCAAGAAATAAGTCAACACACGGGGGCTGTGTTGGTTTTGTTCACTTGTGTGAACAGATCTTAACAGGATGCGTGCCCAGCATGGAGAAGGTGCCCAGGTAGTGTTGGTTATATTGTTGACACATATGATCACTTGGTACCCCTGTCCTTAGACACAGATGTATTTGAGGGCTGCCTTGGAATGCAAGTACATAGAGTTGAAATAAGACGCGTTTTCTGAGCTGTGAGCAGAGAGAAGCCCTAGGGGGTCAAGAAGCCAGCACCAGCC
This sequence comes from Aplodontia rufa, assembly GCA_004027875.1. NCBI lineage: Eukaryota > Metazoa > Chordata > Mammalia > Rodentia > Aplodontiidae > Aplodontia > Aplodontia rufa. The sequence continues at coordinate 14,807 of PVKS010019131.1, forward strand.
ACACACAGACAAGCACTTCTCCCCGGGGCCTCCCCCAGACTTGTTCAACACAACCATGAGCAACTGCATCTGGTGCAGAATCCAATTACATCTCACACGCGATGGCACGACCTGGGGACTGTGGGCTGGCACCATGGTGTTGAGTGTGGGTTGAGCCCCAGGACCACTTTGCTAAATGAATCCAAGGCAGTGTGGTTTGGTCTGGGTTCCTGGCCTGAGTTCAAGTCCTGATTTTGGAGGTTTGTGCCAGCACCCACTGCTGGGCCACACTAATTCAGACTGGGACATGCACAGAAAGTTCTATAAAAGGTGAAAGTGGGAGAGGACCCTGCCCCCAAGCTAAATCTGTCATCCGATGGACACGAGTGTGAAGCACAGACACACAAAGGGACCCAAGGAAGCTTGGAATCTGCAGGACCTGAAGATCAAGGAGGACTTCCTGGAGGAGTGGTCATTTAGCCACATCTTCATGGATAAGGTGGGGTTGGGGCACGAAGAGAACTGCACACCCAGGCAAAAGGAACAGCAGTCCCTGTCCTTGAAAAGGGAAGGAGATCGCTAAGAAACAACTAAACAGACAAAGAAAGCAAGCCCAGACCAGACAGACGGGTGCGGGATGCAGCGCTGGAGGGAGTGGCTGGGTGGCTGGGAAGACCTCTCGCGGAAGGGACAGTGAATAGTGAATCAAGCTTTGAAATTCCACAAGAAGCCAGTTCCCCAGTGGGGCTGGGGGAGAGAATATTCCAGGCGGATGGGAGAGCAGACAAAGACGCAGACAGAAGGCCAATGTAGAGAGAGGACGCGGGGGTGGGGGGGTGAGCAGGGCGGGTCACAGGTCATGGAGCCTGGTGAGCCAGGTCCAGAGGTCGTGGATTTCATCCTATGCCTCAGCCCTGACATGAAGCAAACCCTCATCAAAGTTATGCAAGGACACGCTTCCGCCCAGCGAGGTGGTCTGCAAACAGACAGGGGCCACCACCTATCTTCATACAGCCCGGGAGCTGAGGACGGCTCTCACGTTCGTTAAGAGCTCTTATGTACGCGCCTAACTTAAGATCCTTGATTTTTGCCTCTTGACCTGCAAGTCCTATTATATTTACTCTCGCTCTTCACAGAAAAAGCTTGCTGATTTCCAACCAAGAATGATGCCAGACAAGCAATGCCTGCCCATAAAGCGGCAAATATGTTTATGATCTCTAGTGGGAAAGAACCGCAAAATAACCAAAGAATATTGGATTAAAAGAAAAAAAGACATCCTCATTGATCCTGATGTTGTGGTGGGCGCCTGTAGACCCAGCTCCTCGGGAGGCAGAGGCAGGAGGATCCCTGGAGGCCAGGACATTGAGGACAGCCTGGGCCACATATCTAAAAAATAAAGAAAAAAAAAAGAGGATGCAGAGAAAGAAGAAAGCCAGCAGGGAAGGAAGGAAAGAAGGAAGGAAGAAAGCCTTGTCAATCACCTAATATGTGTTATGGGTGCAGAGAAGAATTGAGGCCCCTTCCTCCTTCACTCCTGTCTCCCCACAACTTTTTGCCCTCCTTCCCCAGCTCCTGGAAATCCAATTTCCTAGTTACAGCTGTGCTTATTAAAAGCATGACTGTGGAGGCTCTTTACCCCAGGATCTATTTTTGTCATAACTGTTTGTAATGGTTAAACCTCAACAACTTAAACACTCCATACAAAATAATGTATCTTCAATAAACTGAAATATTAACCAATCATATGTAATGGTTCATTTCTAACAAATGCAGAGCTCGGGGTCCTCAGGGCATCGTAGAAATTGAAAACCATATTGATGGACTGGCCAGCCTTCAAATTACACTGCGAGAGGATGAAAAAAGCATAGGAAAAGTTCTCATTATGGCTCCCTGACATTAATTTGAGCATTTTTATATGTATGTCCTATTAAGCACTTTAAGTGCTTTTTGATAATTGTGCTTTGTAGTTTTTACAGCACTTCTGTCTATTCCCAGTTCAATTTCCTCTTTTATCCGATGTTTGAAATATTGATTTCTGACAGATAAAAGCAAACCTTATAATCTCAGCAGCGAGAAATAAGTGAGTGGGACGAGGGCTTCGGAATGCATTGGGGAATGGTCATATTTGAAACAGTCTTTGTTTTATTACATTTCGTCAACAGAATTTACTTACTGCTTGCTGATATTTATGTAAAAAGCCGGGCCGCGGAGAGGGCTGTGATATTGCCAATTTCAGCTCTACTTTTTGCATTTAGTAAGATAAAAGAAGCTTCCCCCTTGGAGCCTGATGATTGCAGCGGCTTAAACTGCTGTCAGCCAGCTGCAAGTAACTGTGATTTATCTTCTTCAGATTGTGCCATGTTGTGGCTGCAAACTTTTCTTCCAGTTTTGCATTAAAAGCTGACAGCCCCATCAGCATGCTTCGAGTCTCCCTTGAAGGTTCACCAAGGTCCCCGCAGAGAATCTTGCTGTGGGACAATCCCTGAGTACTTCTTTCAGCTGGACGTGACCTTAGGCATGACACTGCATGCATTTCCCAAAATGTGGCTCCCAGACCCCTGAAGAGATAGAAATTATTGCAGGTGCTATGTAAAATTCCCCCATTTTAATGATTTTTTTTCCAATCCATTCAGTTCAACTATTACTTATTGAGCAGTGCTGTGGGCACAGGGCTAAACAAGAGAGATCATTGCCTTCCTATTGTGACCCTCAGAATCTGCAGCAGAGATTCTCAAACACTGGGGGTGATTTTGCCCACACATCCACGGGGAACAATTTTGGTTGTCACAACTAGAAAGGGCAGTGCTGCTGACCTCCTGAGGCTGAGGTGTGGGAGGCACAGAGCAATCCCCCACAAGGAAGAATTATCTGGCTCCAAATATCAATAAAGCTGATGCTGCGAAACCCTATTCTAGTGGAAAGAGGTAATTAACCTTGTAAATGAGCAAGACAGTGGCGAGGCAGCGAGTGAGACCAGGCCATGAGATTGAGACTTGGAAGATACTTTAGACGGAGAGGTCAGGGAAGGCCCCTCTGAGGAGGTGACAATTAAACTGAGACTTACATAATGGCCAGGTCCCAGCAGGGGGAGACCTGGGGGAAAACTACAGGCAGAGAGTTTGTGCAAAGCTGCACAGCCAGAAAGAGGTTGGTGAGTGTGGGAAGCAGAGAGAAGCTGGTGCGGCTGGAGTTAGGGACCTGCAGCTGCCCGGGCTGGGGCAGGATGGAGGATGGCTGCAGGTGGAGAGAAAGGACCCGGTTTGGGGGTCATTTTGACAGAACTGAAATTGAATGGTGTAAGGGGAAAGCAGAAGATTTGAGAAAGATGCTAAGTTCTTCCCAGCTATACATGCATGGTAATGCGATCATAAATGTTGCTTAGGATGTAGACAAAGTATGTAAGTAAAGAAAGAAAAGGCACTGGGAGAATATCGAGAAGGTGACATATAACAACAGTTGCAAAGCCGGTGCTCAAATGAATGAGCTGAGGCTGGGATCTGGAAGCAGAGACCAGAGGGCACCCAGGCCTTGCCCGGGCCCTGGCAGCAGGCCAAGAGCAACATTTGCACCAGAATCACAATTAGAATCCTCCCCGTTTCCCTTCAGCCTGCAGATTCAGAGCATGGACTTTGGAGTCAGGCCTTATTTGCCCAAAACATTGGAAGAGACTTATAACCCAAGAAAGACCATCTAGGAACTCAGCCAAGCTGCACCCAAACATCGCAGTTAATTGCAGCCTCTCTCGAACCTCCTGGCCACCTACCCATGTGCCAAAACCTCCAATGTGCCAATGCATTCATTCATTTAACAAATATTCATTGAGCACCTACTAGGTGCCAGGCCGTGCTACACACTGTAGGCACGAGAGAGAATAAAACAATCAACCAAGTGTCGCCTTTCCCATTTACTTCCATTGTGTAGCAGTTTCTCTGGGCTCTGGAAGACTAGCCGTGACCCCAATAATTGAATGAAAGAGCGCTGGTTGTCAGTCAGGACCAGCCAAAGGAAGCTATCTTAACAAACACACACGAGCTCTCACGTATAGGAGGCCACTGCAGGCAGCAGGAGGCTTTATCTGCCTTGTGGCACCCCAGGCGCCAGGTGGATTGAGCAGCCGGCATCTGGGACAGTACTAGTCCTGTGGCAGAGGAAAATAGAGCACAAGAACAATTCTGCTGGCTCTTATGGTTCTGACCATTTTGTTGGCCAAACTCCCATGACATCACAAGTTCAAGAGGAAAGGAGAGGATAAAACAAATATCTAAGACCAACACCAGAGACAGGCACAGAACTCCAGGGCAGGAGGAAGAGAAATCAGGGAGCTGGGGTAGAGGACAACGCGGAAGCCCTAGTCCTGGAAATGAGTCCTAAGACCTTAGATGGGCAGCGTCAGGGCTGGGGTCTCACACCCGAGGTCCACTGGCGATGTTATTTTTTAAAATTAGTTGCCAGTATTTTAAATGGTGAGATTTTGCATAAAAGTCACAATTTCTCTTTGAACACATCAGAAGACACACACACACATAATGGGTTGGCATTCCCACATGACAGCAGTCAACTGTTGCTGAGTGACAGCTGGCCCTGCAGACAGACAGCAGGCTGCTTCCGGCTGCCCAGCCCACCCCTGCTCTCATCAGTTACCATTACCCACCCAGCCCTGAAGCTTTTGGGTTTGCAACTTGGGTGCTGAATCATTGTACAAATGGGGAAACTGAGACCCAGAGAGAAAAAAAGTACCTGCCAAATTCACAGGCCAATTGATGAAAGCCACAAGACTAAGTCAGTCCTGTGATTGGCTCCATGGGCTGATGAGGAATAAAGAGGTTCTGACAAAATGCAGGGGGCATATCAGGAAAGAAGGAAGAGGGGCAGGGAGGGCAGCTTTTCTGTCTGGCCATGCGCACCCATCCTCTGCCAGGCACTGTGCATGGCTCTCCAAAGCTGGGGACCGTCTGGCATCACCAGACCCTGTCATTCAACCGGCCCAGAGGACTCCAGGTCCAGCATAAGACATTGACAGCATCCACCCCACTCCCTTTCTGAGGACTGCCTATAAACTGGAACCACACACGCATAGAATTTCAAAGGGGATCATTACCATTTCCCACACTGGTCTGGTTATTTACAATTCATTAAGAGAATTGTCTTGGAGACCTGGTTCTTCTGACAATGCACCAAAACGGAACCCGCTGGCAAGGGCCACGAAAACTGGGGAGGAGAGCGAGGGCCATGGGGGGACAAGGGGCTGGATCCTGTATAAGACCAAGGCTCCCTGCATGCACACACCCGCCTTGGGAGGGAGGTCTCCCCAGCCCCCTTGTGACAGAAAGAGAAACTGAGGCCGAGGGATGCTGTGATGTTTCCAAGTTCACATGAGAGGGGCCTTGCAGTAGGCTGGGTGGGCAGGTAGTCCAGCTGGTCCAGTCTCACTGACCACCGCCTCTACTGGGGTGATATCTTGCTCCTACTAAAGTTCTTGCAAGCAGAAACGCTAAAACCACCAAGGCCCTAACCTCTTCAATACTATAGATGTATCAACTCCACTGGGGAATGAGGGTGCCTGGAGGGAACAGAAGAAATCACACCCCCATCCCCAACACAGCACCACCTGTCAGTATTAGAGAAAGCTGCAGAAGAGCCCTCCTGTGCTCCTGGGACCCCCCCAAATGCCTGTCTCCTTCCTTCCCCGGGTGCTGCCCTTAGACACAGGAAGTCTTATTTTTAAATTCTGCATCTATAGACCAGTTCTTTTCTTTACATACGTACCACATTTTCTTTATTTATAAATCTGTTGATAAACAATAAGCTGATTTCATGATTTGGCTTGCCCATTGTAAAATTATACATATATATAAATTCAAATTCAGTCCAGTTCTTTTCGACTTTCATGGTTATGTAGTCTTTTCTACAGTTACTCACATGTAATGCAAGGGACAAAGGTTTTTGTTTTTTGAAAGAAACAGTCTTCATAGAAAGATCCTTTTCAAAGCAAATCAGGCTAAGTAAAAACCGTTCAGTCTCAGTGCAGGGAAAATACAGATGTGGCCTATAGGTGGCGATGGTGTCCAAAGGGGCAACTTCATCCAGACTAAGGAGCAGATTCCCAAGACCCTGCAGGAGGCCTGAGCTGTTAGAGCTGGTGCTGTCTTCTTCATTATTCTGCCCTTTACGCCTGCTGTGAAGACGTCTGCCAGACTAAAGGAGATGCACTAAAGGAGAGGTGGATAAGAATCTGCAGATGATGACAGCAAGCGTGAGCGGTGACCGACAGCGACAGAAGAGGGCTTGAACCAGACCACAAACGCCAAGTCCTTGGCAGGCAGGCTACCACTCGAGGACCCCAAGGCCATGAGAGCTTCCTGTAAACCCATCATGCTTCTAACCTCCCATGGAGCAGAATGAAGCCTGGGAATGGTCTTACTATGACGCAAGCACTCACCCAAATTAGCACAGGGAGTCGACCTCTATGTGCATCCCTGGGCTGCACGTTCTTTTCAGGTTCTTTCTGCCCCCCAGCATTGCAAGGTTTCCTGCGACACTTGGCCCACAAAGCTTGGAACGTTATTCCTCAAAATAGGACCCCAAAGTTAGGCTAGAAGTCCCCTTTCTGGGTATTCAGTTTTCCCAAAGAGCAAGACCTTCCCGCAGGCCTCAGAGTCCCTGTTTGGTGAAAGGGGAGGAGTGAGAGGTCTGGGTGGCCTCTCCTCTGTGATGTTCTCAGGAGGCAGTGATTTCTCAAAGTGCTCCCCAGTCCCCAGGCCTGGCAAACTCTAGGTCTTGGGGGCAGAGGCAGAGAGAGGGCAAGAGGGGGCAGGAGCAGCCCTGTTTGCCCAAAGCCATCTTCCAAGCCCTCCCTCCATAGTGACCAAAGCCTCAGAAAGCCTCGGCTCCGTCCTCCACCCACGACAGATTCCTTCCCACAGCGTCCCTGACAAGTGTCCATGCACAGCCAGCTGTGTGCCTCCCATGCCTGGAAGGACACCACTGTCATTCCCTAAGAATAACGTCACGGCTCAGGAGCAGCTCGGTGGTAGAACACATGCCTAGCAGGCACATGGCCCTGGGTTTGTCCCCAGTACCCCCAAAACAAAAAAGAATGAATCAGTGAGGAATCTTCAGCCACCTTGAAAACCAACTGATAATACAATGGTAATTTTTTTAAAAGGTAAGATATCAAATGTGTGCCACTGCGTTTCCATAGAAGTCCTAAATGCATCGTAAGAGTCGAAGGTGTGGGAGAGCAATTCAATTTAAAACATTGCCCATAGTTGAACTCAGTCACAAAGTGAGAGGTACAGACTCCTTTCCTGAGTTCTCTTTGATTCTCTTTATTTTCCCGGTAGCTCGTGGATTCCTACGGTTTCTTCCTCGGTATGGGCCGGGCCTCCTTCTTCCAGTAAAGACAACCCAGTTTTCCTATAAAAACCACCCCTCCCTTTTCTCAATCCGTGGAGTGTGGTGGGACTAAACGCACTCCCTCTAGCTCCAGAGATGGCCACGTGCCCCAAGCCTGGCCCATTAGCACATCCCATCTCCCATCCCCCGCCCGCTCTAGGGATTGACTTATGGGTGGATTTTCTTCTGGAACTACCTCTCCAGCCATCAAGGAAAAGATGAAAATTGTGAGGGTATATATCCTGGGCGACTAGTCACCTTCACCACCTCAAGGAGGAGAACCTGTTTGAACTCAAAGTTGACCCAGAAGAAAACAGAGCAGAAACATGAAGAGACACAGGAGAGAGAGGGAAAACAATGTTACTGCCATTGAGCACCCGGATCCAGCCATTCCTGAGGTCTGTATTCCCCAGAAGTTTTTTTTTAATTAAAAATAAAAAATCCTTTCCTGCTTATGTCAGTTGCAAATCGATCACTTGCAACAGAGTCTTGACTAGTTCAATGGGGAATTAAAAAAAAATTTTTTTAAAGCTCTGCATCCGGGCTGGAGCAGTGGCTCGGTGGTTATGGCTCTTGCCCTGCATGTGCGAGTATGCTAGTTCAAACCCCAGCACCCAAGTACAAAACGAAGTCTCAGAGCAATGAAGGCCACATAAATATTGTTTCTCTCTCTCTCTCTCTCTCTCTCTTTCTCTCTCTCTCTCTCTCTGTCTCAGTGTTCCTCTCAGGAAAAAAAAAAATCTCTGCATCCTCCTTAGGTTTAAGTTCTAGGGATAGCTCGTGGCTTTTCCCTGCAGGCGTTTGAGGGTAACTCCCAGCCCCCTGCCTGTCTTTTCCTGCTACTCTTCCACCTCCAGTACAACATGCAGGCATATTCACGCACACCACCTTCTCCAGGTTAAACTCGTAGTTCCTACAGCCTGGGGTCTGGCCTCTGTGCCCTCCGCATCTTTTTTTTTCAGGAAGTCTCTGCTCAGGCCTCCTGGGCACAACTCCCTCCTCATGCAGTGACTTCCTGCTGCATCCAGGGCAAGAACAGGTAAGCTAGGAAGGGCAGCTTCCCGCAGGGATCCCACCCTTCACATTCTGTGTCCACGTAAAGCAAGTGTGGGGAACACAGCAAGGGGGGACATTGAGTCAAGACTCAGCAGTGCTACCCAAGGGCCGTAACAAAATAAAATAAAAGCGTAATCTTTAGGACAGGAGTCACCAACTAGCAGCCAGCTCCTGAGACCCTCCCACCCGTGCATTCCGTTGGCCCCTCAGCGGCTGTTTAAGTCAGCTTGTTCGTTGCTGAAACCCACAGACCTGACACAAGCTATTTTAAAAGAGGAGAAGTTTACGTGCCTGGTGTCCGAGGTCTCAGTCCTCAGCAGCCAACTCCATCGCTCTGGGAGGCAGAGCATCGTGGCATGAGGGTGTGGGGCAGAAAAGTTGCTCAGGATATGACAACCGGGAAACCCAGAGAGCTCTGCACACTGGGGACAAATTATAAAACCTCCTCCTCCAGCCACGCGCTGCCTGCCTACAGCAAGCTCCCAGCTAATCTAAGTGGATTCACGCACTGACTAGGTGAAGGCCCTCCTAACCCAGTCACTTCACCTCTGAACTTTTTTGCATCGTCTCACAGGCGGGATTTTGGGGGACACCTCATATCTAAACCATAATAGTGGCTCTAAGTTATTTAAACCAGAGAACATCACAGAAGAATGCAGAACCTTCCGAGTCTCCACAAAGAGCTGGCATCGCCAGGCCCACGTCCTACCAGCTCACGATCGGTTGGAGCAACAGGTGTTGTCCCTTCAAGCAGGGCAGGGCAGGACAGTCCTGTCTCCACCAAAGTGAGCCTGTCAATCACTCGATGAGTGCGACACCAGCCACTGTTGCCACTGTCCTGCAGCTTTCCTCACAGAAGGTAAAGATTCCTCTCCACCTCTGCTCATGGAAGGGAAAACTAAAGGTCCACTTGGCCTGCCCTGCTCACTTGTGTTACCCCCCAGACCCCTAAAGCTCTTGAGATGAATTTTAGAAGTTTCAAGTGTATTTGGAGTTGGTATCCAGTTAGTGATCACCAGCAGAGCTCCATCAGAGGAACACTCAAATCATTCTGCTCTTCTTGGTCCGTTGTCACTTCCCTGGGCCCAACCATCACGATAGCTGGCACTTCCAGCCACTGTGGGGTGCCAGACTGGGGGTGCTGCCACTCCCTAAGCCCTCCCGCAGTGATGGAGCAGGTCAGGGGTAAGGCCTGGCACTGTGGTTGGCATTCAGATGCTGCAGGGCCCCACCCAATCATTTGTTAATATTTTGCCCATTCCCAGAAAACACTCAGCAGGTGTTGCCCTGAGTCCCCCAGGAGCAGATTCGGACAAATATCTGGGCAGAGGTTGTTTACATTGGATGTGACCTCGGGAAGCAACTGTAAGAATAAGGAAGCAAGACCAGGAAGGGAGGGAAGGAGATACAGGGTGTCCATCCATGAGCAAGTTACCCCTGCAGGCAACAGAAGCTCAGGCTTGCTAGAAACTTCTGGAGACTATATAAAGAACACTTAAGCACTTTCCACCTGACAGGAGAGGATGCTGAGAATTTATTCACCACTTCCCATTTGTCATGAGTAGAGGACTGCTCCCTGGCATCTCTGGCCTGCCCTGTGCTCAGCTGAGAAAGACTACTGGGCAGGTAGAGAAGCATGAGTGCTCATGGCAGGAAGCTAGTGTTGTGCACTGAACAATTTGCTTAAGGGGGCAGGCAGACAATCTGCTGCAACTCTGAAACTCGGTAGTGATGTGCACGGCATGCAGAACTATTTTCTAGGTGATCGGGGATCCCCAGTCATGAGGGCTAACCAGAAGGAAACTCTGGTGCGTTTACTCTGGAAAGTTTTCTTAGGAGAGATTCCATGATGCAGTGGTTCTTGGATCGCCTACGTTCAAAGAGATTTCAGGCCTCTCCTGGCCAAAAGAAAACAGAAAAAGAAAAAAAAAATACATGGCGAACCTTCAATGTTTTAAGAAAATTTGCTCAACAAAGACGCCATTGACTCACTTCCGGCTTCCTGCTAATCTAACTATTTTCAAATTCCCCTTTGCAATTACTGCAATCAAGTTATTATCAATCATACTATCAATTGCTTGCCCCACTCTAAGATGTAGGTTAAATATCCGTGTGTCGTTGGGATGATACATCCTAGATTTTCATTGAAATCTAATGACTTTCATCTTCAAAGAAACCGTTTGGAGCTAGCGCTCGGTCCCCACCCCTGCTGGTTTAATTACAGCACTTCATACATCCCGCACTCTGAAGATAAATGCCCTGTTCAGGGTTTATTCCAGTGAGATGCGCTTCAAGGGGTAATGTTTCTGAAGTGCCCACTGCAGGGAGAGGCTGGATCACCACCCCGACTTTGCACATGCAGTCAGAACACGTCACTGTCCCAGCTGCTTAGTCTCCGGAGAGCCACCAAGAGAGTCGGGGTAATGAGTCTACTCTGGAGTGCCACCAGCTCCTGAGCAGGCTCTTCCGGAAAGTGGAGTACTCGGGCATTCCCAAAGACTTCCTCTGCTTAATCCTTCCTGGATTTTCCCTCCATTTATTGAACATTCATTTAATAGGTATCTATAGAACATGTGTGTGTGCCAGGAGCTGGGGACACAGCACTGGGCAACGGGAATCCCCCAGAGCACTGCATCTGCACACATTTCAGAGGAAGAGGTGGACCACACACCAACAAACCCAAGGACGAAATAATCATTGATTAGGACCAGAGTCATGAAAGGGAGAGTAGAGAAACCAGAGGTGGAGAGATAGAGAAGGGACCTTGTTGAGAAGCGGTGGGAAGAGAATTTGCAGAAATGTAGGTCTTCCAGGAAGCAGACGTGGGGATGGGAATGGATATGCAAAACGTTTATTTAAAAAAATACCCAGGAAGGATGAAGGTGGAAGAAGCAGGAGGGGGTAGAAGAGCTTTCAGGCTGCGATGCATGTCTGACACGTGTGAAAGGAGAGGGAATACAAAGGGTTGTGCTCAGGGAGGCTTAGACACAGTAGAGTTCCGAGGTTCACGAGTAGGACACCAGCAAAACAGACTGCAGTTGGGGCCCCAACGCCAGCACCACAAATGTGCTCAGGCACTGGCTGGGAGCAACCCAGGAGAAGTGCAGGCTCCACGTGTGTGTCCTGGTAAATCCCACGATCCCTTCAACTGCTCGCACTCCAGATGCCCTGGAACGGAGAGCTAAACAAGGTGCCCCCAAGGCCACCACAGTCCACAGCCTATTACTCCGTGCACCTGCAGGGGCAGCTTCTCCATGGTCACCATGAGCCCCTCTTCCCGCGGAAGGAAGTTAGGGATGAACTACAGCTCCCAAAACGGCATTGATCTCAGGGTCCCAAGCAAGGCTCGGCCTCTCCTGCCCTTGTTGTCCTTTACAAATGTCCTCTACCCCGTGGCTTATTTGGAGGTATGGGTCAACCTTGATTGCTGAGCAGTCTGGACCCTTACTAATCATACATGTCTCATGTTGGGGTTTCTCTGCATGTCCCCTCACAGTTACAGTGGGACAAGGGAGGATTTGGAAGCACTTAAGTGGATCACCTGGGCTCCTCCTATTGTCCTCTTCACCTGCATTGTGTACCAGCAGCCCCAGTCCTTCCTGAAGACAGGGCCAACTCTCCTTGCACGCTACTCTTCTTACCTGCTGGTCCCTAGATACAAGGTGTCCAAGGCTCATAAACCAATGGAACTCTTGCTGTGTCCCTCAGTAAGAGTATTCCTCCCTTTAGAAAGCAGAACCTCTAATCCCTGGAGACACCAGACGTGGGGAGATGAGAGGCTCAGTGTTCCCTGCTGGGTCATCAGGAGTGAGTGAAGGCCTCTATCCCTTGGTTCCTGAATCCATCTAATGTTCCTATCAAGGATCCAGTGCTGTGTAAAGATTTCTGATATAATGCACGAATTGTATTCGGAAGGATGGAAGCTGAACTTTGCCTCCAAGCTGACATTTCAGTCACACATCTAGAAGGCCATTCAAGAGCTCTGTGAGATCTACTGTTTGGGGGATGGTATGGTCTATGATACAACCCGTAGACCTCATGGCCACTGGCTCAATCTCACACCTCCTTCACTAAGAAATGGATCCCCTGGAGTCACGTGCCACAAGTGTGAAATTCCACACTTGTGGATCAGGCATTCCGTAAGTCCCTGCAGAGCTGTCCCAACTGATACTCTACAGGTAGAAAAGGCAGACTCAGATTGTGGAACCAGTGGACCTTCTAGAGTGGAAGGGGCCCCAGTGTTGTCAGCTTGCCACCAAGTAGCCCATTGGAATCCTTGAGGAATAGCACCTTATCAAGGGGCTCGGTGTGGGTGTAAAGTCCTGGCAAGTGAGGTACTCGGAGGCAGCAGGAACTAAATTATCTTTCCCACGTGGGAGCCCATGGTCCCATGCTAACCTTCCTCTCTGCAGTAATGGCCATTATTACATTCATACGTGCACTATGTCAGCTTTGGCCGCTGATGGAGAATGATTGAGTCATTTTTTCTGCTGAGTTCTTTGGTGCCTTTTCTGGGGTGGGTAGTTCCTGGTGAGAGTTCAAGTGTGGTACAGAAATCCTCAGAGCTCACGCCAACACCCACGTGGAGCCTGAGTCACGTATAGGCCTTCTACCCAGAAGGCCTTGTCTCCAATCCTCTGGTCCCTTTCTTTCCGGGGCCCTGACCAGCAAGCCAGGCCATTGGCCGCTGTCCAGGACTCTTTGTGTATTCTCAACGCAGACCAATTCTCCTCCCTTCAAAGGATAATTTCTCTGAGTATAGGATTCTCAGTTGACAGGGTTTCCTCCACTTTTGAGCCTTTAAAAATGTTATTCCACTCTCCCTATGGCTGCTGTTAATAACGAGAAATCATCCATCACCCTTATCTTCGTATTTAACATATCTTTGGTTCCCCTCCTCTGCTTTTCCTCCGCTGTTCTTAAGATTTTACCCCTACAACCAGTTTTGAATAGCTTGATCATAGCCTGCTGTGCTACGGATTTCTTCATGTTTCTTGTGCTTCAGTTTTGTTCAGTTGCTTGGATCTGTGAGGCTCTCCAACTTGGGAAACATTCCAGCCATTGTTTCTTCAAAACACTTTTTTCCTTTCCATTTCTTCTCTCTTTTCACAGTTCACAGATGCTCTCTGCTATTTGTTTGTTTGTCATGGTTTTTTTTTTTTTTTAAGAGAAAAAGGGAGAAAGTGAGAAAGAGAAAACCAATTTTATTTATTTTTTCATCTGGCTTTTGTTTTTCCAATACTTAGTTGTGTATGTGGTGCTGAGATTTGAACCCAAGTCCGTGAGGATGCTAGGCAAGCGCTCCAACCTCTGAGCTACCGCTCCAGCCCCTCTGCTTGTTTTTTTGTTGGTGATGCTTTTTCTGTGTGGCTGTCAGCTTGGAGCTTTTATTGCTATCTTCAGGTTCACTACAATATTCTTCCCTTATCCACGGGGAATATGTCCCAAGACCCCAGGGCATGCCTCATACTAACCTCATACTGTACATGCCTCCTACTCTACATACTAACCCTTATGTTTTTCCTATTGTATAGTCCCATGATAAAGTTTAACTTATAAATTAGGCATAGATCAACAACTATGCCTAATAATAAAATAGAAAAATTATAACATTTTACCTTAAGGAATGTTATTTAAAAATTGCAAATTACTCTGGGTGCGGTGGCAGCTTGGGAGGCTAATGGGGGAGGATCACAAGATCAAAGTCAACCTCAGCAACTGAGTAAGGCCCTAAGCAACTTAGCAAGACCCTGTCTCAAAATTTTAAAAAAATAAAAATGGCTAGGGATGTGGCTCAGTGGTTAAGCTTCCCTGGGGTTCAACCCCTGATACCAAAAAAAAAAAAAAATGTGAATTATTTACTTCTAGAATTTTTCATTTAATATTTTTGGACTTGGCTTGAACACAGGTAACTGAAACCACAGAAAATAAAATGTGGATAAGGAGGACTACTTTAACATTTTCTTCTGCAATATCTAATCTACCATTTATCCCATGCAATTATTTTTGTATGTCACGCATTGTTGCATGAGATCTAAAATTGGATCATTTTTAATATTTTCCTTATCACTACTTAACTCTTTAAATATATAAAATACAAATATACCAACTATGTAAATGTCCTTGTCTACTAAGTATAACTTCTGTATCAGTTCTGGTCAATCTCATTTGATTGATTTATTTCCTCATTATGAGGATTATTTTCATGTTTTTCCCCATGTCTGATCATTTTTTAATGAATGCCAAATAATGTTAATTTGACTTTATAGTATCTTGAATATTTTTTACTCCTAAAAATACCACTGAGTTTTGTTTTAGATACCTGGACACAATTGGATTCCTGAAGGTCATGCTTTTAAGTTTTGTAAGCAGGACCAAAGAAAAATGCTCATTCTAGACTAATTAGTCCACATCACTGCTTCTGCAGATTCCACTCAGTGTCCCGTGAATCTTGACGTTTTCCCATATGGGTAGTGGGAACAAGCATGGCTCCAGCCCTGTGTGAGCAGAATGCTCTCCCCTAGGATCCTTTCAGATGTTCTCCTCCCAGCTGTGGATAGCTCCCTCACACACAGGATGCTGCTGAGGACAGTTCTCTGCTGAATACTAGAGGGAGCTCTTCTGCAAGTCTCTAGCATTTTCCCTCTGTTCAGCTCTCTCCTCTCCAGTCCAACTCTGTCTGCCTTTTATCTCCCCAGACTCTCAACTCTGTCTTCTCAACTCAGGGATCCACCTGTGCAATGGCCTGGGAATTCTTTTAAGGGAGTGGGTAGGGCAGGCTTAAGGCCCCCTTCACTTGATTCCCATTTCCCAGGCCTCTTATGGCCTTTAGTAGTCTTGAAAAACAACATTTCATAAATTTTGTCTGCTTCTTGCTGGAGGGGCTGTGGGAAAAGAGGAACATTATCATATTGCTGGTGGGACTGCAAACTGGTACAGCCACTCTGGAAAGCAGTGTGGAGACTCCTCAAAAAATTATGGCTGGAACCAGCTTATGACCCAGCTATCCTACTCCTGGATATTTTCCCAAAAGAGCTAGAATCGACATATTATAGAGATACAGCTTCATCCATGTGTATAGCAGCTCAATTTATTATTGTTAAATTATGGAACCAACCCAGAAGCTTCTCACTTGAAGAGTGGATTCAAAATCTTTGGTACATATATACAATGGAATTCTACTCAGCTATTAGAGAAAACAATATTACAGCATTTGCAGCCAAATGGATGGAAATAGAAAAAATTATACTATGTGAAGTATCCCAAACTCAGAGACTCAAGGGCCGAATGTGTTCTCTTATTTGTGGAAGCTAGAATACAATCGGAAACCGTATGATAGATGGTTAAGCTAATAATAATCTCAACATGTGTGAATTTTTACACGAACAGGTGGAACCTTGCCTAGGATGTTGGAGGACTTAGGGAAGGGGCAGGAAAGGAGGAGAGGAAATAGGAAGGATATCAAGGAGACCGGAGGGAGAGAGTATGGGGGAATCAACTCAGAGGGGAACCTTGGACTTCCATGAGAAGTCCATTTAACACAGAGGTTAAATAGCGGGAAACATGGAAACACGGGAAACATGGAACCGTGGGGAACCCAAGGGTGGAAACCATGGAATGGCTTCAGCCTTGGCTTGCTCTGTCATTATATATTTGTTCTTGATTGTTTGATAATGATTCCCTCCTAATTGTAAGATCATCTTTAATGAATAAAAAAAAAAGTGTCTGTTTCTGGTTGTTTCAGGCACAAGAGAAAAATGTTTGCAACTTGCTGCGCCATCTTGGTTGAAAGCAGAAGTTCTCCAGATCTATTCCTCCACATCTGCCTTCTGTTTGTGACTGTTAAGCAATAACTTTATTAATTGCCTGACTAATTTGCTCTGGGGACACCAGGCTGTTTGTTGTTCATCTTCTCACATCTCTGTAGATCATGTGTCATAGCTGCCCTTCTGGACTTGCGATTTGGGTGGCCGTTGTAGCCCCTGGCTTCTGATATATCGGGAAGATGTCATCTCCACAAGCTACTGCAGATCCCACCTCTGCAGCCACCTCTCCCAACCTTTATACACTGAGCAGACGCAGCACTAAAACTCTCAGAAAACTGGTGCCCCTCTCAGTAACACATTCCTGGTGTTGTTAATGAGTAGTGTGTCCTCTGGGTCTCCCAGTGAAACAGTATTCTGATGAGGATTTTAGCCCCAAATAATATTGCATCCATTTCCCTCCATCTTTTTCTTCCTTTGCCATCTACTAGTATGTTTCTATTTCATCTTATGGGCCATTGCTTTTTCCAATCTCCTAAAAGCCTTCTTAATAGTGAGTTTGTCCCATCTCCTAGAGCCTTTGCCTGGATATTAAGTCCCGTGTTCCAAGAAAGTGCCCTCAATTCAATGAATTCCTGATTATTGAGTAATATGCTCTGTCTTCTTTGTTTAAACACTCAGGAAATCCTATCCCAGAGACACTGTCCTGAGTCCCGCTAGCACATGGTAATCACTCAGCTCCCTCAGAACACGATCTCTTTCCTCTCTTATGAGGCCCAGCATGTCCCCAGCAGGCTTCTACTGGGATGGCGTTAACATATTTATACAGAAACTGAAGCATCTCATATGTAATCAGGTGTGTGAATCCTGCTTACACGGATGAATTCTCATGAAGTGGACATGCAGTCATTCCTCATCCAGACCAAGAAATGGGGCATGACCAGCTCTCCAGAAGCCCCATCATGGCACTTTCCAGAGATTCCACTGCTAGGGTAAGCACAGCCTGACTTCTGCTTCATAGATTAATTATACCTGGGTTTGAGCATTGTGTAAGTGGAATCCTGCAGTACCTGTTTCCTGGACTCAACCTCACGTGTATGAGCTCCATCCATGGCATCGTGTGAGGTAGGAGTTCATAATAAAATAGACCATAGTCTATTTTATTACTTCAGACTTTGGGGCCTTGCTGCTTTTGTGATGTCATGAACAATTCTGGTAATCACTCTTGTACGTGTCTTTTGGTGAGCCCATGAGCACACTGTTGCTTGATACATGCTAAGGAGTGACACTGCTGGGTCTCAGGGCAGGTATCTGTGAACAAGCTGGTGAAGGCAATCTTTCTCCCTAAAGTCCCTGCGCTGTGCCTAGAGTATCTGAATATTCTGTAAAGGAACTAATAGGTCCTATGAGCACACACCTTGTCCTACCTGTAGGCAAGGGTGTCCATTCCGGGATACTTATTTACCAATTTCTACTTGTCTTTATTTGGTGGCATCTTCCGGGATTTCAACTCATTCTTAGTAAGTTGAGTCAAACTATCAGCAAGAGAGAAAGCCATATGAAACAAGTCATAGTACTAGCAGTAGAAAGTCGTGGGGGCAGGCCAGTGTCACAGCAGAGCTAGGTAAGAATCATGGTTCAGATCTGGGAATGTCCCCAGGCTTGATCTCCAGCGTGGCAATGTTCAGAGGTGAGGCTTTAGGGAAGAGACTGGGTCATGGGGGCTCTAACCTCATCAGCGGATTAATGCACTGGTGGATTTGTAGCTAAATAAATTATTGGGAGGTGGTAAAACTCTAGGAGGTAGAATATAGCTGAAGGTCCTTGGAAGCAAGTCTTTGGAGCTAAA
Organism: Aplodontia rufa; assembly: GCA_004027875.1. Classification (NCBI taxonomy): domain Eukaryota; kingdom Metazoa; phylum Chordata; class Mammalia; order Rodentia; family Aplodontiidae; genus Aplodontia; species Aplodontia rufa. The sequence continues at coordinate 32,849 of PVKS010019131.1, forward strand.
TCTTGTCCCTATCCCCGTCCTCTTTCTCCCTGCTTCCTGGCCATGAGTTTACAGTTCACCTCTGCCACATCCTTCCACCATGATGTTCTGCCTTGCCTTGGCCCCACAGCAACCATGAACTGAAACCTCTGAAATAGCCAAAATAAAGTTTTTCTCCTTAACATTATTTTTCTCAGCTATTTTGTCACAGCAATGAAAAGCTAATAAACACAGTGTGTGTGTATGCGTGTGTGTGTGTGTGTATGAGAGAGAGAGAGAGAGAGCTTATACGTACATAGAGGCTCAGGGTTGTCTCTTATGTGGAGGATAACAGACATCTCTCTTATGTCCCCACTCTCTATGGCAAGGAGAGGACAGAGGGCAGCAGCAGGCAGTAAGTACCACCCCAATTCAGTGTAGCAAGACTGCCTGAGGTTCCTCTGAGACAAATATATGCCAAGGAAGGTAGCCAGACTCAAGATGCTTCAGTGATACTTTGTTGTAGGGTATCTTGCAAGAAAGAGGAGCCAAACAGAGGTACCATGAGAGCAGTAAGGGCGGATGCAGCCCATGCATGTCCAGAAACTTGACCATGCAGGGCTCACTCCTGAGAAAGCCACCATAGCCCACCCAAGCCAGCTTGGTTTCCACCAATGCCTGCCTTGTAGAGCCCATCAAGAGTGACATAGGTGACGGGACACTTAGAAGCAGCAGAGGGAAGAGAGCCAGACGGAGACTGCTCCCCGTGTCTCCCTACTGCAGATTTTTGACCCAGGTCAAGCTGAGACAAGAAGCAGGAGGAAGATTTGAAGGTGCCGCAAGGCTGACGTTTCATAGAAACTGGGGTGGACACTTTAATCCCCAAATATGAGTCAATTACCAGGTGAAGAGGAAAACTGAGCCACCTGTCTGAGGTGCTGGCAAGGAAGGATTGCGCAGAGGGTGGGAGGCAGCAACCGAGGAGGATGGCTTCACAAGTGGGAACCACTTTGGTCCTGTTCCTCAGTCCTGGGTCTGGAATCCCCCGCCTTCAGCCCACCCGAAGCACAACCCATTCTCCCCTTGACACGCAGAGTTCTCAGCCATGCATTGGCCCTCCCAATTACTGCAATAACTTGTACCCATATCCCTGGTGGGGCTTAACCATCTCTCAGTCCCAACTGACCAGAAGACTCCAGCTCCCCCAGGCTTGGGTGAAGGTAGTCAAACTCATGTGTTAGACCCCGCAAAGGTGTAGCAACATATAATCTAGGCAACCACAGATATGGGGGGATAGGTGTGGGGAGAGGGAGGGAGGGAAAACAAAACAGGGAGGAGTCTAGGAGACCATCAACAATGTAGAATAATCTTAACCCCGCCTTGAGAATCCAAATAATATTATGCAATCATTCAATGCTGGAAAATTCACAATCTAAGCATTTATATCGCTTGTAGGGGTGAAATATAGAAAAATCGAGACTGGGGTGTGGTCGATGTGGGGGTGATTCTGGTTTAAGAACATATGCAGATCATATTGCTTCTTTCTATGCATTTATGATTGTATAGTAACTCAACTCCTTAATAAAAACAACTTTTTAAAAAGAAGACTCCAGCCCACCAGAGCCATCAAGAAACAGCTGTTTCCAGGGCTTTCTGTGTTTTCTTGTATTCTGCATTCACCTGTTTGCCAACTGTTCCGTGGACCAATTACATTGACTATATTTGTTTACTTCCTGTATTCCTGATGCGTGGGCAGGGTATGGCCCCACTGACCATCTTTATCAATCTCTCACACACCAAGTCAATATTTCCCCTGCTCCAGACTGACCCAAGTCCAGGCACCATACAACCAGGGACAGACTCCGTGCCCCAAAGCCACCCTAGTTATCCAAACGAGCCAGTCCTCAGCAGTTTTCCCACCCCCACAGCCCCAACACCTTGCCTTTCCCTGAAACCCTACTCGGGGCTCTGGCCCAAGCTTTCTCCCGGTCCTTTTGCCTCCTGATCAATACTGGGCTTCCCTATGTGGCACTAGGTGACACAGCCACCCTCGCCCCAGGAACTGTAAGTAATCAGAATGGGCCTCTTCCTATCATCACTCAGTCAACTCCATAATTAAAATCCTGCAGGTACACCTTGAGACGCGGGATACCAAGACCTTGCGAGCTCCATGCAGAGAGTGCTAAATCATCATGGACACGGAGGGAGGCAGGACTGAGACACAGGTGCACAGAGACAGAGCTCAGACCATGCTTTTGAAGCATCGACATCCACATGCATCACCCTAAGCTTTTTGGTTATGGGAGCCACAGAAAATAAAAAATAAAAAAAATTAACAAAAATCACCTCTTTTTATTTTGCTTTCTGACCTGCAAAACTATAAATCCTAATGCACTCTCTCATAATTCCCTAATGCCTCACCTCCTCCAGAGACCCCTCCTAGGTTGCCTCAACTGTACCCAGGGCCTTATGTAACCTTGTATTCTTTTCTCATACGTTCTCTCTTAATATTCTCTACCCATTCCCTGATTTCCCTGTTCCCAGGGATATTCCCTGAGACTTTCTGGGGCGGCTCTTATGCCTTTACTTATTTTGAGACACCCCGTCCCCAGAGGTAGCCATCTGTGGGCAAATCATCAATGGGGGCTAATAACAGGTGGTCTTCCTAGTGTCACCTACCCCCATGCTGTCCACATATCCCCACTAGAGATCCTGCAGAGCTGGCTGCAGTCTGTTCCCCTTGTTCTAAAATTCGAAGTTATAACAACTCCTGTCTAGCCTTCCCCAGAAACATCAAGGACGACATCACCTCTCAGGGATCATCTGCCCTGGGTCACTGGCGCACAAGTCTCTGATGATAGTGGAAAGGCCTGCATGGGCTGTGGCTGATACATGGCCTTGCAGGGCCTCGTCCAGCTTGGGTTTCTTTCCCTCTGCCTTCCAGCTGATCAAGGGCGGAGGGAGGAGAGTAAAGGTACCCCCTCCCCAGTATCCACGGACATGACACTTTGGAGTCACGTGGTTCTAGGTGCAGTTCCTGGCTCTCACGTGGCCTGGATACAACCCTTGGAGCAAATCTTATCCTCCCTCCAAACCTTAGGAACTTTTGCTCTAAAATGAGGGTATTAGGAATCCATACCATATATACGGGTGGGCTTTGGGGTCCAGGATGCCTTGTGTGTTAATAAAAAGTTTTATTAACACTTTTCAGAAGCACCAGGTCTCCAGTGAGAGTTAGCATAGAGATCACAAGCAGAAGCAAAACCCAGCCTCCTTCACCCTCGCATGCCCTCACCTCCAAAGGAGAACACATGTTCCCTTCAATTTCAACTCCTTGAAGAGCCACAGCAGACTTCCAGGAATCTCCCATCCGCTGTTCAGGTAAAGACAGGAGCAGCATCCCATTCCAAGAAACCCTCAAAGACTCAGCTACCCCCAAGGAGTTATTTGGGGGCAATGACCTCTTATTTTCAAAATGAATAAGTGAATGGGGATTCTATCCTACCTGTTCTTGTCACACATTAGAAAGGGAAGGGCCTTGGAATTTATCTCCACCTGTTCAGCTGTTCCAAGGAGGCCTGAGGCTTGGCAGAGGCTCCCTGAGATTGCCTGGGGCTGAAAGGCAAGCTCTGGACATCCCCCTGCTTCTTGGAGTAACCAGAGAAACTGTCATCAGCTCCTGAATCTCACGTCATCTCTTTAATATATCGGGTTTTGTATAAGATTCCATTCCTCCCCAATAATGGGTCCACAAACAGAATATTGTCAGGGTGGGTGAAGTCCTTTGGGTGAAGAGACAGAGCGTCAGCCAAATGGGAGCAGCATGAGGGCATCACCTTCGTCCATTTTACATGTAAATAAACCAAGGCTAAGGAATTTTAAGGACCCCAGAGCTACTGATTCTTCTTATGATTCTCTTTCTACAAGACCAAAGCTTTCTAAAGAGTTTGTACATCTGGACTGCACCATGTGTGGCCAGCAGATCGGGTCTGTGAATTAGTTCTTATTGATTCATGACAAATAACTTCAAAAGTTGAAGACAAATGTTTAGAAAAGGCTGTCACACTATGGAATTCCCACTGTATCCAAGAGCATGCTCAGAGGACACACTTCTTTGAGCAGGGCATGGATGCCCCCCATCCAGTAGCAAGTGGTGTGTGTCGAAGGTCCGCAGTAGTGCTGCATAGACCATGCATCGACTCAGGATGGAACGGGAATAGAAAGGAAAACGGGTCCTTAAAGACAGATAGCTTGAGAATCACTATCAATCGATTTAAGTGATACTTCAGAAAATTCATTGATGCGTCATTTTAATGAAAATAGAAATTTTATCTATTTTAGAAAATGCATAATGGGCCCATTAAATCGATGGTCCATGGATATTTTGTCTTATCATTAAAGCGAAAAGGGGTATTTAAGTTAAATTTTTAAAAATAAGACAATCTCAAGAAAAATGTCCACAAAGTCTTTGTCCAGCTTATGCACAGATAGGCATAGCAAAACTAACAGGGGCAACTTAAGAATAAAGACAATATGATGACGGTAGGGAGCCAAATCTATTGGCTAAAAGCCAGATACAAGTTCATCGAAATAGCTTGAAAACAATGGTAGCAAGCCGTATCCTCCATTGTAATGCGCACGGCAACTCCCATCTACGATAAACTGGGGTGTTCGTAGTCTTGTGAGGTGAATGTTCTTGCTCCTTATTTACAAGCGGGGAGAAAAACAAGGCCCAGAGACACTAAGGGGCTGGCCCTTGGTCATGTCAAGGCAAAGTCTAGGTTATAAATCAGACTGGGGACCCTATTTGGAAAAAGGATTCTGGGAGAATCAGTGTAGGGAGAAGGAAGCATGGACCAGATGCTTTCTATGCCTCTTCTACTCTTAAGACACACCCCCAGGATGGGCCAGCACATCACCTCAGGGTCACATGGGACACATTCTCCCAAATCCCACTTTAAAACTTTTGTGCCTCTTGGGTCCAAATGATTGGCTGCTTCTGACCTGGACCCTCTTCTTCACCCACCCCTTCCTCCCTCTATTCTGGGTCCCTAATGCCCCATTGGGGTGGCAACTCTTTCAAGGATGCTAAAAATTGTTTTATTTTTTACCACTAATTTGCCAACAAGCTCAGCCGTCAGTCTAGTTGGCCCGAAATGAAATTCTATAATTATACAAAAGCCTGGGTCAGTGACCTCCTGATTGCAATATCTTGTCTCTTTTGTCCCTTCCTTCCACCACCTCGCCCATGGGACAAAATTGCTTCGGTTTCCCAGGCAGCCTCCCGAATGAGGTGGTATTGGAAACTAGTGAGGCATGGCCCTGTGGAGGTGTTCATAGCTTTGCAATAATTTACCCATTTTCATTTTGTTTGATTTCATTAACACCTGGGTCTCAGGGGAGAGCCCAGTTGGGAAGGAAGAAAAAACACAAGTGATTTCCGCCGACATGGAGTGGTTCTCAGTGCCGATCCTAGGGGTGTGAATTGCCCAGGGTGGAGTCTGGTCTGACCTTGGTGTTGAAGGAGGCCTCTTCTTTGAGGAAGCATCCACCAAGAAATCATCCCCTTCATGCTCCTCTGTCCTTAAACTCAGCCCCCCCAGCCACACCCCCCTCAGTCTTGCTCTGTTGGCACCGAGCATGTGCCCCACACTGCTCCTTCTTTCTCAAGGAGTCAGCCTTACCTGCCCACTGGGGCAGCTACACCCAGGCAGTGATGCTCAGTGGTTAAGGGCATGGTCACTCAGAACAAGGAACAAGGTTGCGACCTGGCTCTTCCTCCTGCTTGCTGGTGGCCTTGAACATGGAGCTTCAGCTTTACCAGCCTCATTTTCCCGGTGAAGAAAATGAAGATGGCAGCACTTCCGTCATGGTTGCTGCCAGGGCTAGCAGGGGTAATGCAGGTGGGCACTGAGCACCGAATCTGACACGTTCTGAGTGTTCAGGAGAGGGAGAGATGAAGGTGGCTGTCATCTTCACGATCTCTTCCCCACCCCCACCTCCTCCCCCACTTCCTCCGCCTCTTCCTCCATAAGCTGGCCCCACCCTGCCTTCTTAGTCCCTATGGGCTCTCAGCAAACAGAAGCCAGTCA